>JAFEMH010007852.1:0-73463 GCA_022495995.1 Adenophora triphylla var. japonica
CGGCTATTCGTCACACCCATGACCATTTTCGCCCTGTAATTGATTTGTACTGTCTTCCGCATAGTCTCACTGACAAGAAGCAAAGAGGATACGAACTAAAGAAACAATACATTTACCTTTCCACCCAGCTTCCACCTGGGATCTAATCATGATCCCTCGAATTTTATTCTCGATCATTTAACAAAGATACGGAGAGTTAACACAATGCCATCGATGCGGCGGAAGAGTACTTGATCCCTTTCAGTATAAGAATAAAGGTGATGTCCCAAGATTGTGCACAACTATCTGGGATCAAAACTAATGAGCCATACTATGAAACTTTGGGAAAGAGTGATCATGCACAAAGGCCGAGAAAATTGTGGATATTTCTGATAACCACCTGGGGTTTATGCTAGGAAGATCGACTACGGAGGCAATATATTTTTATGGAGACAAACCATGGAGAAATATCGGGATCTAAAAAGAGAAAGATTTCGCATACGGGTTTTCATTGATTTGGAGAAGGCGTATGATAAAGTGCCAAGAGAGGTACTTTGAAGGGCATACAGGAAAGAAGGGTGTTTCAAAGAAATATATCATCGATATTATCAAGGACATGTAGTAAAGGAGTTAGTATTTGTGTATAGACTTGAAGTGTTGGAAAGACTGAAGAGTTTCCTATAAAGATTGGAGCGCATCAAGGTTCCGCACTTAGCCCCTTTCTTTTGCTTTGATAATGGACGAACCAATTGTGAGAGTCGATTCCCAAGATGATATACCCAAAAGTGTATGTTGTTATCGCAGATGATATCAGGCCTTTGATTTGAATGAGACAAGAGAGGGTGTTGAAAGTAAATTGGAATTGTGGAGACACACTTCTTGGTATCTCAGGAGGTTTTCACAAGCGTAAGCAAGACCGAATATTTGGAGCCAGTAAGTTTAGTGCGAGAGTTGGAAGTAGGGGAGGCAGGGGCTATGGGTCACATTTCCGATGGAAATATTATCCCAAGCTTCTCAGAAGCTTTTTTCACACTGATCTTTGGATCCATTATCCAAAAGGATGGAGAATTAGATGGAGATGTTGCTTTCATAAATTAAAGCCGGGTTGGTTGAAGCCGGGTGGAAGAGCGTATGACACAGGGGTTTCTATGTTGATCGCGGGGCTTATGCCCAAATAGATTAAAAGGAAAAAATTCTACCGCACCAAGCTTAATTAGGTCCGCATTGCTTTACGGCACCGAATGTCGGGCCGTGGAAACGGATGTGTCACGTCACGCATAAGAGCTGAATGCGGCGGAGACAATGCGTATGCTTCAATGGATGTGTGGTATCATACAAGAAAGGATCGACTGGAAAATGAGGTGATCGACCGAGGTAAAAGCAGGGAGTCAAAGCGCTCCATCGAGGATGGGAAATGAGGGAAAATCGCTGCTAAGGTGGTTTGGACATGTGAGAAGGAGATCGGAGCGATGATGCCGGTTAGGAGGCTAGGAATGGTCTAGTGGAGAAATGATAAAATGGCGAGGGTAGTGGAAGACCCCGAACAAACTTTGGATTAGAGTAATTGAAAAATGATGTGAGTTTACTTAGAGCCGGGATTGAAAGAACATGGTGTTGAAGAGGCCTGAGCAGAGGGCAAAAATCCCGTGTGGGGGGCCGATTTTTTTTTTTTTGTATGTTATTATTTTTTATATTTTTTCACGATGACATACGCAGGATTCATGTTGTGCCGAACCACCTGAAATTATTTTCGGGAGCCTGTAAGGCTTCATGTTTCGTTGCTTGTTGACAATTGTATTACACGACATTTGGTTCAATCTTTTTCCTTTAATAAATGGAATCATGGATTTGACCAGTTAAAGTTGTAATATTTTTCTTTCACCCTTAAGGACGCAGCTAAAATTGGTTCATTTACCTTAAGACTGGCGATAGCATGTATAGATCTTAGGAGAAGATGTATCAGGCCTTTATGCAAAGATTTTACTCTCATCCCTCACTTTCTCTCTTAAGACGAAATCATAGGTTTTTAGTAAGAACCGGGTGAGGCATTCCACGAAGCGTGGTAACGATTTAAGATGTTTTTAGTTTATTGACCACTATGACTTTTCCTTGCCCATTTAAATAAACTATGGTAGATAATGTTGCAGGTCGGTCAATGGGTGAGAGAACTCCTGAATAGGTTAAGGAGATATTTGACATGGTAGGTGCTAACTCTCAACATAAGGGAGTGAGAGAGAAAGCGAAGGGAGTATGAATTAAATGCTAGTGATAGGTTGCAATAGCAAGTTTCAGAATTATCTAACCAACTATCCATGCTTACTTCTCTAGTTGCTCCTTCTCTTGTTAAAAAGGTTCAAGATTTTTGTGCTATTTGTGGTTCAAATTCTCGTGCTACTAATATGTGCCCATCTAGTGCACAATTTTTTGATTTTATGGAACATGCTCAAGTGGCAAATGGGTATCAACCAAGGACTTCCCACAATAACCCCTACTCCAACACTTACAACCAGGGATGGAGAAATCACCCAAATTTCTCCTCCACCCCATTCCACTACAACCACAAATACAACAGCCTAAACCATCATTGGAGGACCTAGTAGAGAGGCTGAGGTTGGACCAAATCTAACAAGGAAAGACTCATGAAGCGGCAATGAGTAAGTTGGAGACTCAAATAAGTCAACTTTCCGATGCTCTCAAAAGTCACAAGCCGGGCACATTCCCTAGCCAATAAGAGCATGCAAAAGTCATAACCACATTGAGGAATGGTAAAGTGATAGGTCAAGAGGTATGTTCTCCTTCATCTTCCTTTCATGATTCTAATGTTAAAAATTCTGAAGTTGTGGATGCAAAATGTACAAATGAGTTGGGAGATGAACAAAAAGAAAAACCTTCAACTCCCAAATCATATGTACCTCCTGAATCTTTCTGCGTAGATTAATGAGGCAAAAGATGGATAAGCAATTTTCTGAAATTTATGACAAGCTTTCCAAAGTAACCATCAATTTACCATTATTGAATGTCATTAAAAATATCTCATCTTATACCAAGTTTTTTCAAGGATTTAAACACCAAGAAGCTAATGTATGGAAGAGGTGAACAAGTAATTATGTCTGAAAATGTGAGAGTCGTGCTCCAACCCCACCTTCCACCTAAACTCAAGGAACTCGGTAGCTTCAATATTAAAATCACTTTGGGAGATTCTAAGTCGGTGAACGCGATGTCAGATCTAGGCGTCGCGCGAATCGCGCGAAATAGACTTCCTCTTTTTCATGTTCATTCGAGTCGCCACCTATATTATTTAGTGGAAATATAGAAAAACCATTCCTTTTAACTTAGATTCATAGGTTTGGGGGTTAAGTTATAGGATTGGAAGGTCAAGAAGCACCAATCCTATCCAATCTCATGATCGGTCTTGCTTCTAGGGTTCAATTAGATTGTTCTTATAATCGAATTAAGTAAATATTAATAAAACATGCAAATAATTAATTAAATTAGATTTATTAGTAAGAATGTCTGATCGTTGTTCTTTGAGACCACCTTTATGATTTTGGAGAGGCTCTAAGTCGATCCTAGGTTTGATGGGATTACACTACTCTAAAGATCAAATAGAGAGGTTGAGAAGAGAACAAAAAGTCAAAGGAAGTTTACCTTGAAATAGACCTTAGATTCTATGATGGATAGCCTAGACAAAGGCTTAAATCTTGGGGGGTTTGAACTTAATCAAATTTTATAGACGAATTTAGAAAGTTTTGAGAGTTGTTTTACAAGTTCCGTCAGGGAGAGAACATGTAAAACATATCTAAAACATGTACCCGGGGTCCCCAAATACGAAGAAGTCATCTTGTATTTATAGGGTAGTAATACTTGGTCACCAAGTTTAGGTTTCACAAGTTTGGAAGGTACCAATCACTTTAGGATGAGAGATTTGGTTCTAGAATGTTCTATAATCAATAGATATACCGGATGTGAGAGAGTGATCGTCAAGAAAGAGATCAAAGTCGAAAAGAAAAGGAAATCAACCTTTCATTCTAAGGGAGTTGTCTCGTGTGAGACATGTAGTCTCGTACGAGACAACTAGTCATTTTGACTATTTTGTCACTCTTTGGTTATTCGTTAATCAGTTAATTCCAAACTAACGGAGTCAGTCAGAAACATAACGAAATATGACAAAATTGCAGGTCTCATTCCTAAAATCAAAAGGCGAGACGAGAGTAGTGTAATAGTGTATAATGCGTTCAGAATGGGGTGTCTACAGGCGCTAGCATTAATTTGATGCCTTATTCTGTTTATGAGCAATTGGGATTGGGTGAGCTTAAAACCCACCACAATGACCCTTCAGTTAGCTGACCCGCTCGGTGAAACGTCCCCTGGGTATTGTGGAGGATATTCTAGTTCAAGTGGACAAGCTCATAGTCCCGGTAGACTTTTTTGTTCTTGAGATGGAAAATGATGCTAATAATAACCGTGAAACACCCATTCTTAATGGGCGTCCCTTCATTGGCTACTATTGGCTACTAACGACAACATCATTAATGTCAAAAAATGAAAAATTAACAATAAATGTTCTTGATAAAAAGTGGAAATTTCTGTTTTTAATGTCATGAAAGAACCGCTAATCTTTGATAATTCATGTTGCTATGTTGATGAAATAGATAAGTGTGTTTATGATAGATTTTGGCATGAGGTAGATTGTGATGAATTTGAGTTGATGTTGGATGGCGGTGCCTAGGGATAAAGCGGACGTGTATTATATGGCTAGAGATAATAAAACCGATGAACACTTTTGTAGTGACGACCCACCACTCCGAAAAGAAGTTGGTGCCATCAATTATATCACCTTTGACTTTTAATTCTAAATCTATTGGTTCATGCTCGCAAGTAGATGAATGTTTTCTATTGATTTATTTGATTCTATATTTGTTGATATGTTTAATCAAGATAATATCTCTAAAAATGGTGTCAATGAATTTGCTCCTAAAGTTGATAAAGTTGATGAACCAAGTCAATTTGGGGGAAAAAGCTCAAGAAACAAGAAGAAAAGGCAGAAGTAGAAAAATCCCAAAATTCCTTGGGTATCACCAAAATTGATTAAAAATGGGACTTATGCCTGAAAAGCAGTCGGTGTTTGTGCAAGAGAAAGCTTGAAGTGGTCAAAAGGAAGAAAAGCAAAGGCCAAAGACAATGTGGCAAATCTAACCCCCAAGTAAAATGGGGCCATAGCCAGGCTAACGACTCTAAACAAATACGCTTCTTGGGAGGCAACCCAACTAGGTAACATTTACTTTGCTTTCTTTTGTTTTTGCCGCGTAGTGTCAACCTTTGAACCTAAGGCATGCTTCTATTCTTTTTATGCTCTGAGAACATAACATGTTTTGAGTTTGGGGGTGGACAATGTTAATTTTGAGTCACTCTTTGTGAGTCTCTACGAGCTTTATGGGTTTAGAGGGGAGTGTTAATAGTGTCACCCTCCAAAAAAAATAAAAAAATTGTTCTTTTCATATTTTGGCATGTCTGCTAAAGTCTATGATGATTTGAGAGTGTTATTATCAATATGCGGATGTGATTACATTGAAACATGTGCATTATGATTACTTCATGATGTGGTGGATTTTGTTATATGTAATTCCCTATTTTCTTATACATATTATTCCTATTTTGATGTATTTAGTTTAGATTTGACGTAATTTTGGGATAGTGTGTTAAAGTGAGGTTTTATTGAGAGTTATTGTAATTTGAGGGCATTTTAGTTTTATTTCATATCCGGATGTAATACTTTCGAGAAGCCAAAGTCAAGCCTAAAAGTCAAACAAAGTCAAAGAGTACCGAAGAAGATTTGAAGCAAGTCTACATTGGAAATTGAAGAAAAAAAGAGCTTAATGGATCAAGTTTGAGAAATCTAGCGACCAAACCGGCAAATCGAAAACCAGGACTTTTTGGAATTTCTGGAATCTGGAGGTCTTAAGTGGAATTTGAAAAACTTCAGGGACCTATAGGGAATCCCGAAGTCAACTTTTGAGTAGGATTTTGGGCTGCTTTTTGGAGGATTTTTAGCAAAGAAATTAATTATATATTTCCCTTATTACTTTCCTAGTATAATTAGGAAGTTTAGTGAACTTTTAGGTGGGATCTTATGTTTTCCTTTTAGGTTTTTACTTTAGAAACTATTGAGAGATTATTACTTTCATGTATAACTAATCTCTCTTGCTTTGGAATTAATTGTTTGAACCGTTCTTGATTTCAAGTGAGGTTAATTTCTGTTCATCTCTTTAATCCTATTTATATTCTCTCTTGTTCTTGATTTTTAAATTGATTGCTAGGGTTTTGCAATTAGGCCAATCGCTTGATTCTTGTTATCGATTTATTGATAGAATTCACTAAGATTGTGTCAATTTAGGGTTTCACAAGTAGCATCTTTATAGTCCATATATGTGTCATAGTGGATTGTGAATTAGGAGAGAATAAACACTTATCTATTTGAAATAACAATAGAAAGGGTTCTCGATCTTTATCTCTTAAGTCATTAATCAATTAGTCTTTTTAATCTATACTGTCCCGCTTAGGTTTGAATATTGATTAGGGTTATTAGCGAGCGTGTCACCGCTATCGACTAATATTAAAGAAAGAGATAGAGATTGAAATACATCTCGTGATCGAGTAATAGGATAAAGTTGAAAATAATTGATCGATAATATTTCAATGATAGACTAGGATAGTAATTAATCCAAAGTGCTTTCATTTACTTTTTTACAACCTAGTTTTTATTCCCGTTTTAGTAAGTAATCATAAATAATCGACCCCCAATCTTGTCAAGTGACAATTGTGTGAACTTTTAACCGTTCTTCGTGTTCGATCCTGGACTTGCTCTAGATACATTAGTGTGGCCAAGTCTTTGGTTAATTTGTAGGCGTGCGACTTTAGCCTATCACTTCCATGTTATTTTCTTGATCATTGTTACGAACTTAGGAAACCTTTATAGGATCACTTTCGCATTCTCGGGGTCCCCAGTAGAACATGTTTGTATAATCACAATAACACATAAATTAGGCTACTCTAAAGTGATATATGACTATTTTCTTTGAACCCTATTTGTGAACCTTTAACTTTCTCGTCACTTATAAAAATTACCGTTAGAACTCCTTTTTGAGCTTTATTAAGAATGGATATCTTAGACCGCCATTCGCCTTCATTTTGTACCCGCATTATCTAACTCTTACTCTTATACTATTTTTCTCACCTTTTCAAAAAGGTGAAACTAGGAAATGTAAGAAAAATTGTGGGTTATGCTTAGAAAATAAGGGCTTGAGTGCAAAGTGATCAACAAAGGAAAGAGAATGGTTATGTATCAGATAAAAGAGGGGCATGTGCAGTATTTAGTGCATAAGACTCTGTGATTCTTATATATGCAAAGCAAAAGAAAAGAAAAAAAGATGAAGAAAATCTGAAAAGCCTGCCCTCTTGTATGTTATGGAAATTGTGATTCAAAGTGAACAAAGGAAGAAAGGAATGAGATCAACACTTTGTATGAAAGGATGCAAAATTCTAAGTTTGGGGGTTGAGACATGGGTTGGCATGGGTGAGCGGAAAGACGCACTTAAATAAGGATATATTTTGAAAACATTCTAGTTTCACTTGATCGTATGTCCTTACCTTCATTTGTAACTGTGAACCTAGCCCGCGATTGTCGCGCATATTACAAGCCATTAAGCTATATTTGATCCCTAAATAGTAGCCGTGTTAGCAGTTGTGGTTTAACATGCATACGAGTGTCCTTATGCAGAGTTTTCATCTTTTGGTTTAGAGCATGACACAAGTGACCATATAAAATATCTTTTATTGGTGACGATGATCTCCCATTAGTTATTATAATATTATTTCGTGTTGGAGAATTGTGACTTACATGCATTAATGTAATTGTAATCTCATTTTCATAATAACTCTCGTTGATTATATTTGTTGCAAGGATCTGAGACTTATATATCTAATAACCCTTTATATAATTGGAACACCCAAAAATATTTTTGCTATTAATGTTTTTATATTTCGTAGTATAGATAGTAGTTTCAATTCTTGTTTTAGTTTTTGTTTTACTCGAGGATCGAGCGAAATATAGAATTTCGGGAGATTTGATGGATGTAATTTTATCCCATCCAAATGATATGCTATTGACTTATTTAATGCTCAATATTGGGTGTTTTAATGGCTTTTTGGAGCGTTGCTCAATAAGTACATGAAATAGAAGAAAAATGCATGAATTATGGTCTTTAAAGAGTACCAAAGGAAATGATTCGGATTCGGAGCAACAATGAAAGAAAGAAGGAATTTCGAGAAAAGATAAATAGATGTGACCACTCAAGCAACCAATTCCATTTGGATAGTACTTTCGTCGTGAGCTTTCCAACGATATGTGGCACATCCCAAATCAAAGAGATTTGTATGGAAAAAATTATGACGCTTCGAAAGTTCGGCGAAGGTTGAATCCGTCACCGAAGAAGAGGCGGCCGCACACCAAAGTACGGTGCAATCGCACCCACCAGAGTAGAAACCACCAGTACACACGGCTGCTAAAACTGCGTGCGACCCTGCAGCCCGTGACCTGGTGGTGGTCGCACCCTGACCGAGGGACTTTTTTGGTATTACCAAAATTCCCAGGTGGACATGTTGGGAATTAATTTTAGGGAATTTTGGGGAATTTTGGGGAATTTAGCTAAAATTGGAGGATTTTCTCGAATTATGAAAATCTCAAGGACCTTTGGGAAATTTCGGCCAACAACTTCAGGTTTTCCTTTTTCAACAAGGAATCTTATTGTTTTTCTAATTTTGACACCTCCTTTGCCCTAGTATAAATAAAAAACCTCTAGTCATGTAAATCTTTATGCTTTATTCACTTTTCAAGTTTGTAAACGGATATTGAAGGATTCAAGTTTTATTTCAAGATTCAATTTAAGTTTATGCAATTTATTGAAGATTTGTCGATGTTCATCATGAATATGAGCGGCTAGTCTCCTTTATATGTGGATTGAATATAACGAATATCGAGTCTCCATGTACAAATTAATTTTGCAACCAATCTATTGTTGAGTTCATTAAAAGTGTTCTTAATAAAAGTTTTCTAGTTACAATTAAATGTGTAGGTGTGATTGACTTTTAACTAAATTGTGTATAGTGATTGACAAGTGATTGCTTGATCTATACAAAGTCAAATTTTTGAATGAATATAATTTAGGTTTTGTCAAAGTGATTACAAAACAAAATAGTAGGTTCCTTTATTCGTAGGGTTTTATTGGGTTCTTTGGATGTTACACGGATTTTGCAGAAAGTATAACATCTAGAGAAAACTAAATTGTGGACGTGTGAACCCCCAATTTTACTTAAGTGAATGAACCCCAACATTAATTGATCGTAGCATTAATATGCATATTGATGAGATGCATGTGAACCCAATACATAGATTTTTCCTCCATTGAATTCGGTAATCCTTTGAATTGCTTTGTTTATTTATTTGCTTTAGTATTTAATTAATTTCAATTGTTTAAGTAGTTAATTAAAAACAGATTTCAAAACCGATCTTGTCATTTATTTTTTTTACTGGTGAAATCTGAATTGTTGATAACACAAGTCCTTGTGGGATCGACCCTCGCTTTCGCACGTTACTACTACGGTAATTAGTGCGCTTGCTAGGAATTTTTATTACAAGTCAAATTTTTCTCTATCAGAAATCTACTCTGAATAAGTTTAGAGACTTTCATTGTACACCTATATAATCCAAGTGACGACCATAAACAATGTGTGCTAGGGAAATTAGCCAGAGAGATCTGTGAGATCCACAAAGATAGTAATGACAGTGGTAGGTCTTTTAGGTGTTCTTAGGGGCATTCCATGAATGGCCTAGGTTATGTCTGGGGGTTGTGTGTGTTTACATAGAGAGAGTAGATGAATCTGAGGGGGATTATGGGTTTTGTTTGTAACACCACATATTATGATATTAGTGATTATCCTGGCTTGGTACTGCCCCAAACGTAGTCCAATTGTGGGACGAACAGGGTGAACAAATCTTGTATTCTTGTCTTTTATTACTTTCATATGTACGTTGCATGCATGTTATCCTCTTCTCATGTGCACTTGGTATGAGAGAAGTACTGCTCGAAGACCACAATTCCCCAACAACGGGTTTGGGAATTGTCAAACTCGTCCCGTTGCCATCCCTACTCGTTATCATTTGAATACAAAAAATAGGTGAACGGGAATATAGGGTGTGCCTTAGCTCGTTAAACTCTTTTTTACATTCGAGGCTTTGGAAGACGCAAGGATGTAGTCCTATTACCATAATGTGGGGGTTCAGCTGTTTTTTGGTGTATATGGATGGAGAGGAATAACAAGATTTTTGAATATCAACATCTTCCTAAGCACTTACTATGAGAGCTGAGTGATTTCTATATCTTCTCTTTGGGCTTCAGCTAGGCATTGCTTTTCGGGGATTGTTTATTTAGGATTTGAAGCGGTACCGGGCTGCTGTGATTGTGTTGTTCTTGGTTGCTAATGCTGTTATTCATTCTTGTCCATCTCTTGTATATTCTTCTCTATAGTCAATTACACTTGCATTTGAAAATTATTTATATTATACCCTATCTATACTATGGATTAACTATAAAAACACCGTTGCCTGCGAACATATAGCTGTATTGAAACTTAAGATAGTCCCTTTAACCTGTCACTAATTGCATTCAAGTTTCTTTTTCCCTAATCAAACATGGAACTAAACTATGCACTAAAATGTGTAAAAGAAAATGAAGGGAGACAGTTTGCAGTCTCTCTTTAAAAATTTCGAAGACTAGGCAACCTGTTCTAGGTTTTCACCCTGTGCAAAGTTTCCATGATATCTAAATTTCATTTACCTAGAGGACTGGAATCTGATCATATCATATGTAACCCATTCTCTTGAAACATGTGTTCACATGGCATAATATTCGGATGCTGTTCATATGAATTTCAGGGATGCCTTGGTTGTAATTTTCTTGAAGCGAATACGGTTCAATGTATGACATTTAAATTGTGATTTGCAGACTCATACTCAAGCAGAAAGAAAGATCCTGGAGGCAAAGAGAGAAGCTCTAATCAAGGAAGCTTCAGAAAGCAACTTTATTGGTTCTTCTTTACCGGAAAAGTTGGCTCAGCTTGATTCAGTAAAACCAAACCCCTTCGGAACGTTGCATGCGGTTAGTACTGCTAGCATATCCTCAGATGTTTCTATTGTACAAGTGCATAATTATTCTTACAATTACTTCTGAATCTCCCTCAGAAGTATTTTGAGTTCTCAGAAGCTGGGCCTTTGATATCTATCATGTCATAAAAAATGTTCCCAACCATACACTATCGAATATAGCCACAATCCTGTTTTTGTGCTGAAGTCTCGAAATTTGGTTTCTCGATATGTTTCCTGATATGCAGATGTGTTTCATTCTTAGGCTTGTGAGGTCTACAGAGAGGCAGGAATTGTTGGGTTCTGGAAGGGCATCATCCCAACTTTAATCATGGTAAGGTGATCAATTCACAATGCTAATCAGGATCGTAATTTAAGCTATTTCTAAAGAGGTAATAGCTGTGACATGCCAGGTTTGCAATCCATCAATTCAGTTCATGATTTATGAAAGCTCTTTAAAGCATTTGAGGGCTAAACGGGCTGCTAAGAAGCAGGGGTTAACAAATGTTACTGCTTCAGAGGTATAAACCTGCATCTTATATGGAAATTCTGAATTTAGTTGGTTTCTCTATCTAATGTTTGAGCAATGAAAAATTACGCTAGTTTCTTAAGTGAATACAAAACTTTGATTATATATAGCACCCAAGGCCCTTGGAAACGGGTAATGATGGAGTGCATGTTATCTGAGAAAGAGAATTGGTGAAGAGAAGATTGAGAAGCCTTAACCCAAAGTGGTTAGGTACAAATCATATACACGCTTAGATCTAAGGTTAGATCAAGGTCCCTCAGAAATGCTTTATTATACTCCCTCCGTCCCGAAATGGTCTTCCCATTTTTTTTGTCGTTAACACGAAGGTATTCTGAGCAATAATTTTTGGTTGATTTAATTATTCTAATGAAAATTTAAAACTTGTTATCGTTACACCACTATAAATACTATCAATAACAATTTTTAGATGTTCATTAGGATAATTAAATCAACCTAAAATTATTGCCCAACGTACCTTTGCTTTAAAGACGAAAAAAGTAGGAATATCATTTCAGGACATAGGGATAAAGCCCCTAAAGTATAACAAGAAAACTTAAGCTGGAACATGAACATCATGCAAGTTTATTACTAATATAACCTAATTTGTAAACACATCGTCCAAGCAATTCTCGTTCTAACGTGGATAGGAGCAATTAATGTCTCTTTAAGTTTTCTTGCAATGAATATGCCAATCAACTTCTATGTGTTTTATATGCTCACGGAACACTGGATAATCCCATGGGCATCAGATTGTTAATGCCAACTTCACTGCTCAGTGGACGAATCCAAATAAACTCACATGATGAGCCATAGCCCCCCTGGTCCTCTCACTGAGTGCTTGATCTCAGCACAACTTGTTGTCCTTAGGAAAACTTGCCGCATCAGCATCCGCAAACACCTCAACTCTCGGACTCCCAGATCATGTAGCTTTTTTGAGATAACACAAGATCCGAATAGCAGCATCACAATGGAAATGCGCGGAAAGAACATTAATTGACTTACTACACTAACAGCAAGTGCAATGTTCGGCCTTGTCAGTTAGGATTTATGACAAGACGACAATATTTTTGTTGGCTCGACAAATTCCTAACTACCATTGGTTGTAAGTTTGCATTCATATCTGTGAAAATCCTAGAAGGTTTTTCCTAAATATTACTTTCCATGAGACAAGAAGATGCCTTGTTTGTGGTTGTGGTTGTTGTGGTTGTGGTTGTGAAATTGGGTTAGCTAACATGAATCGTCATCCGGAAACTGGAAACTTCAATTGAAAAAGAAAGGAAAAATTGCATAAAAAATCACTGTACTATTCAATTTTTGTGTGTTTCACCACTAAACTAATTTTTTTTTTTGCATACAACACATTAAACTAATTTATTTTTGCATACAACTCATTAAACTAATTTATTTTTGCATCCGTGATCACGTTTACTAACGGGGTTAGTCTTTCGACATTAAAAAGACATGTGCCATTGCATGCGACTTTTCCAGGGGTATTTTAGGTAGTTTACTCTCAATTAACCTTCAATGGTTTAACTTTAGGTCATTGGCGTTATAATCTTTTTCACATATCACTAATTTTCTTTTATTTTCAATTTAGCTATTAATATGTATTTTTGTTTTCAACTATATCATATTTTTCATTAAATATAACATTTATTTTCACTTTAATTATTGACCGTCAATATTTTAAACTTTTGTTTTCAATCTCATTACTCTCCATCAACTTTTAAAGCTAGCACCACCACCCTAAAAGTTAACACAATCCACCATATGTCAACATCATCCTCCATCATCATCAACCTCAACATCATCCTCCACCACCATCTAACCATCAGCATCATCACCTCTGCCACCATGTCACCGCCACCACCACTTCAAAATCCCAGAAAATAATAATAAAAAGAAAATCACAAAATCAATCATTCATTCAAGAGCCTAGAAAAATCAAAAACAAAATCCTTTCTCAAATGACAAAATAATAACAAAAAATGTCAAACATTCCAAAATCAAACAACTTTGGTACAAATTAAAAAGAAAAAAGAAAAAAAAAAGAGGAGAGACGGCTTAATTTTTTTTAAACCGAAATCGAAATCGAAATCAGATCTGAAATCAAAATCAGATCTCAACAATCGATCTGAGGCTGACCAGGTCGATCCCGATTTCGTCAAATCCATTCTCGAAGTTGAAGGGCTGATGGGAAGGTTTGGGAAGATTGAGGTTTTTCGAGGAAGAAGGGCCGATGGAAGAGGGTGATGGGAGAGGGAAGAGGAGGGGAAATGTGGTGGGGATGACAATTTGGGATGAGATCAGAGTTTGGTGGGTTTAAACCGTGGAGGGTGAGAATGGAGGTCTGCAACTCACGAATGAATTGAGGGAGAGAAAGAGAAAGGGTAACATGTGAGGGAGAGAAAGAGAGAGAGTAGGCAATAGGCTTTAGGTTTTTTTTTTCAATTTGATCCTTATAGTTTATTTTTTTACCTTTTTAGATCAGATTACCCAAAGTACCCCAAATTTTTTGGCACATGCGATGCACATGAGCATTTAACGGGCGAAAAACTAACCCCGTTAGTAAAAGTGATCATGGATGCAAAAATAAATTAGTTTAAAGTGTTGTATGCAAAAATAAATTAGTTTAATGTGTTGTATACCGATAAAATAGAGAACAATTTATCTTGTACCTCGTACGGCCATCACCACCTCACTGAATCTTCCAAACCATCACAGACTTACCTTTGAGCAATAAATCCTGGAGCTTGTTCCTTGTAAACCTCTTTCTCTAAGTCTTCATGAAGAAATGCATTATCTACATTGAAGTGATGAAGATGTCAGTGAAGGAAGAGACAAGGTAAATAAGTAAACAAATATAACCGAGTTTAGCCATCATTGCTACCAATGTATGGAGTCTGACATAGTCCTTCCTAACTAGGGGGGAGCCTTAAGACGAGCTATAGAACCATCTGAATGTACCTTAATGGTATATATCCATTACAACCAATACTACATATGCTTGCTGCCTGGTAGTGGAACAAGATCATGAGCTGTGCTTCACTATATCCATGATTGTCCCCCTGTCATGATGACCCACTACTCAAAATAAGACTTATGAAGAGAATAAGACTTAAACAAGACATACGGATGCATCGATGAAATCCGAGACCGAGTATAAAATATAAGTATGCTTACCTTTTGGATATGAACATCAAGATGGTGAGGTGAGTCAATGGGTTCTTGATACGACTATCATTGGGCTGGCCCCGAAGCAGCAGGAGCTGGAAGGTAGTTGCCTTTGAAACATGGTTGATGAGCATATGCATGCTGAATAGGAGGTCGGGATATCGGTTGAATAGGGGTAGACATGGGTTCCAGAAGTAGATAAATGAAAGAAGCCTCGTTAGAGATCCACTCACCATACTTGGGAAATAGGCATAGAGTGAAACAGGACAAACCGATGAAAAACTACATCAGTAGAGACCAATACAAGTGAGGAGAAGAAACAACGAGAACCTTCTTAGTACGAGAATAACCCAATTATATATGCTCAAGTGCCTTGCATTGAGCTTTGACTTGGCAACTCTAGGGAAATGATCATACTTAAAGCAAACATAACCAAATATTTTAGAAGACAGATGAGATGGAATTAAGAATTGATATGGATTCTCTCTTGGATGAACAGAAAAGGCTTTCAATTATCGCGATAATATATAGCTAAAACATCAACCCAAAATTTTGAGTGACATGCATATCAAAATGAGAGGCCTCGTGAAACCTCAAGTAAATGAAGACTCTTTGATGCAAAACTAGCCAGGAGTAATTTGTATCCAAGTCTAAGTCAAAGAACAATGCCTTTTCGTAAAAGGAAAAGTATCTGTAGTAGGTAAGGATTGATATTTATTTTCTTAGTTTCCTTTTAGGATTAATTTTGGTTAGTTTCCTAATTCCAATAGTATTTAGGTTTCTTAGTTCTTATAGTATTAGTATTTTATTTTCCTAGTTCCTTATGAATTAGTATTTCCTTTTCCTAGTATTGTTAGGATAACTAGTACTTTGTTGCCCGTGCCATTGACACGGTGACAATATGAACAATGACAGTATGAAATTGATGGTCTTATAAAAATGTATGATGTACTCAGCGATTGAAGATTGGAGAGAAGTCGATTGCCTGAATGTAAGGTTAAAGTTTTACATCAACACCACAAACACGTATCCAAAAATATTTACACAACAATGAATGAAGATTGAGAGCGTCGGAGAGACACGGAGACAGAGAAGATAAGCGACGGTATCTTTTTGCGAAACCCTCGATCTCTGAAGGTGGGGTTTTGCTCCGCTCAACTGCCATGAACTGCCGTTGGAGATGAGAATCAATCCTGGTCACTCTTTGTCTTTTCAAAAATTAAAACTTTCAAAATAAAATAAAATAATAAAACATGCATATTCCAATACAACACTAATACATTTGGCTGACAATATTTCAATGTAAACTGGTCTTCCCTCCTAATCAACAGAATGATAGCTCTGGTAAAAGTACTGCAAGTCTTCCTTTTACTCAACATACTCATAATTCTGAGGAAAAAATCATAAGGGAAGCACATGACTATTAACATCATCATGTATAGTAAGTAGGCACATTCTTTCAATTTCACTTGAAAGTTAAGCAAAAAAAAATATAGTTTTTTATGTAAGAGTGTCATTCAAACAAATATCATATTCCCAACTCAATTCCAGTAGGAAATAACATTTTGAACAAATTAACCAAATCTTAACCTGCATACTTGACATATTGCGAAACCCACTTAAATCATTCTCTATAATCAATCTTTCGGACAATGTTGCACATGAAAACCTCAAACGGACGGACACACAAATCTGTCAGGTTTATTTTTCTCTTACTCGTAGAGAGGCCAGTCAACCGCATGCTATAAAGCAACTCAACTTTTGAGGCTGACGCTGTATACGAGATGTTAGTCTTGATACCAGGCCCATAGAATTTTCCTAAAAAACATAGTACCATTATAAGAAAACCAATCTTATAAGAAAAAAACAAAGAACTAAAAGAATAACAAAGTCACTTCCCTCTTATCTATAATACAAGTTTTCTACTAATTTTTTTCTAATTTGCGAACCGCACCACCTCTCTGGAACCTTCATTGTTCCTTCAGATATCCAATCCCCTAATTGACGTCATTACATTAACCAAATCTATTCCGTGCGGAATAGGGTTTAGGATATGGCAAAAGAATCGGTTCTTTCCTGATTTGGGGCGGAGATGACATAGAGAAAGTGGCCACCTGAAGTCGAAATCCATGGAGAAAAGGCGGAAAAATATGTCCTTTTTCCAATTTAGGGAGGAGATGCAGAAAATATACAATTAACACATGATTTTGATTGGTGAAAAGGGGAACCAAATAATTGAAAATATAAAGAATTAGGGCTTGAAAATTGAGAGGATTGAAACACTAATCTTGGGTGAGGAGAGTAACCGAAGAAAACATTGATTTTCATGGTGTTTTGATAAAAGAAAAAATGAAGTAGTATTTGGTGAGAGATTGAGAGTGTCGGAGAGACACAAAGACAGAAAAGATAAGCGACAGTTTCTCTTTGCGAAACCCTCGATCTGGAAGTGGGGTTTTGCTCCGCTCAACTGCCGGACAGATATGATAAGCGACCGTTTCTATTTGCGAAACCCTCGAGATCTGGAAGTGGAGTTTTGTTCCTTTGCCTATAGTGAGCTGGCATTGGAGGTGAGAATTAATCCTGGTCACTCTTTGTCTTTTCTGAAATTAAATCCTGGCCACTCTTTGTGTGGTGGTTATTCTCCACCCCTATTGTAATATAGATGCTCATTAATAAATATCAATTAAACTTCATCAATACCATCAATACCATCAATATTTAGAATAATGTCAGAATGGCACCAAATAACAGGCAAGGCAATGCATAGATAGAAATTAGCTGCAAACTCCAAGCAAATCACAGTCTCAGTTGGCAGCCACATGAAAAAAATGTACTCTTCAATATCATAAACCAATTTATCTTTCAATAGAGGAGAAGTTTACTGCGGAACAAATCCTAATCCGCTTTATTTGAACATGCTCGTTTTAACACCCTATAGACTTCCCGATAGAAATAGCACACCCAACATAAAGGCAAAGCCAAGGGTTAAACAACATACTCTGTATGAGCTCAACCTCTACAAAACCGATATCACCATATAAAATGAAATAAAGACCTTACTGAACTACAAACCCATATCTGCAAAAAATAAAATAAAAAATACAATAGATAGTACCTGAGCGGGTGAAGCCTGAATGACAGAGTGATAGTTAACAGTTCCGAGAGTCGGAATCGAAGTCCTCGATTGGTGTTGAGGTTGAGACGCAGGTAGAAGGAGTCATTGTTAAACTTCAAATTCATCGCTTTTAATGTGTGAGAGTGAGAGAGCAAGACAATGCGCATATTCTCAAATAAGCAAAATTGAATGGCAAGAATAACAGGAAAATTATCATTGTAATGCTTGACTTTGTAAACACCCCGAAGAAGGAGAAAATTGATTTGTAAACAACCTATAGAAGAAGGCACAGATAATGAAAGGGGTTATATATTTTTACCTAAGGAACTTGACAAAAGAGAATTCAGCATGACCATAAAAAAATTGCGGCAAAGTAGAACCCGTGAAGAGCACCTTGTATTTGGACGATCCCCTGCCCTTTCTCGGCCTCCTAGATCGGTAGCTAATTTATAGGGTTTACAATTTCTTTCTTCAATTCCAATTGTTGTCTTTCCAATGACAGTTTGGGGATGAAAAGGGGGATGACGATGATGGATTTTTGGGGTGAGAGAGTGTTGAACAGGAGTCGGGAGATTGGTCGATGCTCAGCCGCTATGAATGAAAATGCGAGAGGAAGTGCAGTGTGGTTGAACGGGTAACGCGATTGCAACTGGGAACCTAGGCAACTAATTAAGAGTAGAGTTTTTTTTTCTTCAGATTCAATCATTACCATTCTTTGTATTTTGTGAAACTCAATCTCAGCCACTCTTTGTGTGGCGGTTGAAATCCACATCTATTGTAATATAGCCTATAAATAGCGTAAGCTGTAAAGCTATTGAGACAGACATGGATTAATTATTGATTTGAGTTTAGCTTTAAGCTAATTGTGTGTTCTTCTTTTCTCTCCTTCTTCTCGATTCTCTCTTCTTAGCAGCATTCTTCTTCTTTTTCTTAATATTCTTATATTTTCTATACGCTTCCGCACACCGTTCGCCATCACTCTTTCTCTTAACAACCCTAGATGTATTTATACATGATGGTTTATGTAGAATTTCATGAATTTTTTTGAGATCAGTGTAAAAATACCTCCGTCCCAACATGTATTTTTTCTCTTGATGAAGAAGAAAAATGAACAGTCATTTTGGGACGGAGGGAGTAGTAGATTACGTTGGACAGGCACACCGAATTGAGTTCGGCTTTTAGCACAAAAATATGCAATGATGTCAAATAACTCGGAAGCTTTTATTAAATATATCAAAGTAACACAAGAACGATTGTCCAGAAAAGTTGCAATATAATGAAAACCTAACTTAGAAATATGCGGCTAGGACCCGTATATCTGAATGAACTAAATCAAGTAGGGCATACGCCTTATATTAACATTAGGGAAAGATGAAATGCAATAAGAGGTCAGGGAACTAAGATTGGTCATTGGTGGATGACCCAAACGACAATGGACTTGTAGCAGAGATATTGAGGAGACATCAAGCGCATACTGTGGGTGGCGAGACTGCCATAGAGTAGTTAAGTCCCCAAACTCCTGTAATCTACCAAGAGTTCTAAAGAATGAGAGATCACAATTATTATCACGTGTAAACTTGCTAATAGACAAACGAGTAAGGATAACTTAAAATATACCAAACTCCTGCCAGTCTCATTCTTATTGCCAAGGAGAAAAAAGCTCTTTGTTTAAGATATTGCAATAAATGCTTTGTTCATTTGTGTCCTTTGTAGCCACTTGTAAGGAGAACTATTAATAACAGGTTTCCTGGACAATACTTTAGTTAGTAAAAGGGTTCTCTGAGAAACTGTAAAATTAAAATGTGCACTGAAAACTCAATTGGCCAAAATAATCGAGACTGCCAAAAAAGAAAAAGTAGGCCAATATAGATGAGACTGAGGGAGTTGTTGTAAATTCCTTAAACATATAAGGATAATACACTATTTTAAGTAAGGACCTGAGTCTTGAAGAGTAGTTGGTTATTCATAACTATGAGCACTTTTGGTACATGCATTAGTTGTAAATTCAAGCCTTTCCTTTTATTGAAGAAGTTTAGCCCTCTGAACATTTGAATAACTAGCCTATTGAAATAACCTTTTTCTTTAACTTAAATCTTCCTGCAAACAGGTTTTCTTATTAGGAGCAATTGCAAAACTTGGGGCCACCGTGTCAACATACCCTTTGTTAGTGGTCAAGGTAAGGTCACCCATTCTTTGCCTCATGATTAGTTTTTTACATGCGAAGCCAAGTGAGCTTTCACTGTATTCCTTGTTCACAGTTAAGTAACCTAATTATTACTTTATCGCAAGTACTTAGTTTTTTATGGATCTGAATCAAGTTTAATTCATGAAGTGTCACATCTTAATATCATGCTTGTTGAAGATGATATATTCAAATTGGATCTACTTCACTGAACTGAATTTAATAAAATCTGTCAGAGAAGTTGAGAATCTTGGCGGATCAAATCCTACCAAAGAAGTTGAGAATCTTGGCGGATGCAACTAAACCAAATACCTAAGGATTTGTGGGTTTATCTACTAATTCATTATATTTAATTTCTTTTTGTTAATCTAAACAGATGGATTTATCATTGAAAGGGAGTATTTACATTGTTTTTAAGATGATCAGAAGCAATCCCCAACCATTTGGAAGATTCTATTTCTGTCTTGAAAGAGTTTTAATTGCCTTCTCAGATGTCAATGGAGGCCTACCTTAGTCCAAATACCACAGCTGCCCAGTAGCATGGGTTGGCGTTCTGTGCAAATATTCTATTTGGTTTCAAATGTCTCTTAAAGAGACGGGCTTCGCCGATTGAAATAGAGGTTTTTAGCCTAATATCTCAGCCAGTGGACTTTTATCTGCAATAGTAGCGAGGAAGTTCAAAATGGTGACAAAGTAAAGAAGAGCCTGACTCATCATTGTGCAAAATGTTGGAGCATTAGAGTTGAACTAGTTACGAATCGATGAAAAATGCTATGGTATATTTCTATGGATGTAAAATGTCTCTATTTGATGGTATTGGCTATACAAGAGGTTAAGAACTTGCACATCAACTTGTAGAAAGTGGTACAAAGAAGTGTTCACGTTATTCCAAGGTGTTACAAACGTTCACGATGTGAATAAAGAACCGTTCGCTAGAGTTTCAGAGAAGAAAGTTGAGAATGCTTGGCTGAGCAGATAACTTGACAATCAGTCAAGGGCCCAATGGCTAAAAGAATGGATTTAACAGAAGGATATTTCCCCCTTCAATTTTAGTGGCTGCCAGAAAGTGGAGAACGTTATCCCTGGAAAAATTGAGGCTAACAATACACATGTTTCTTAGTCTTAGCATTTCAACCAATAAAATTCACGTGTTAAAGTTTTAATACGAGGACAGTAATTTTTCATCTCAAAATGGGTGTTCAATTTTAAGATTTCAAGAAAATTAAAGAAGCTGTTTTATTATGATGTTGGAATATTGATATTTTTATATCCAATATCCTAGAAGTACTTAAAATGGACATTATGTTGCTGTTTTCTTTTCTTTCTTTATCTTCAATACTTGACTTTTATGCTCCCCCCATCCCAAAAAAGATCCATACACATTAAAATTGTTTCTTTTCTTAGGAATGTGACTCCTTTTACAGGCCAAGATATAGTTATTTTGTTTTCTGAAAGGGCACCAAGAGTCCTAAGTCCACCAATTTTTTCATTACCTACGAGTATATTGAAAATCCTATTGATTTATATCGCGATGATATTATGCAGTCAAGGCTTCAAGCTAAGCAGGAGATTGGAGCAAATATCTCAATGCGATATTCAGGTTGGTTTTTTAAATGCAATATCGCCTCTCAAAATATCTCTTTTTTTTTTGTAGGCGTCAAGTGTATTGGCCATTTGTGCCATGAAGTCCATGTAGCATGACAATCTGTCCCAAAACAGTCTACTTTTTTGAAACAATCTAGTCCCAAAAAATGTGCCCTTTTTCAATTAGTCATGAAGCTTAGATTTCCGACTATAAGGATGAGCGACATGTCGACAACTTATCTTTCTTTTCTATGTTTGGTGAGTGTAGTAGAGTATTCATACCTTTCTGTTATCTCATGATTTGTAGCTGACCAGTTTCCATTACTAACTTGATCCAGCTTGTAAGAAGCTCAAGGTATAGAAAGGAAAAAAATAATATCATTTTGACCTTTAATTTCATTTCCTTTACTTTCTTTGATACATAGAATTCTCTTCCTCATTATTTACCAAAAATGGCCATCTTTATGATTCTGATCGTGCTTATATGCCCAAACTGAATGCCAGTCTTCTCTTTTTGATTTTTCCCAAACGAACTGTTACTTTCCTGGAAGTGGTAATGCATTTTGACGACATATAACCTTAATTATTTTAAAAAAATATATGAATCATTAATTGCTTTCTTTTACTTTTATTAGGGCAAATTGCAGTTTAGGGCCTAAACTCGAGGGGGAATTTTCTATACGGGGCCTCACTATTTTTTTTTGCCACATCAGGGCCCAATGTGTGAATTTTTCGTCAGTTAAGGGATTTTTGACGAAATTTGTTAAAAAAACGGGTTAAGTCCCATGTGCCATACTCGTGATCAACAGATAGGATGAATTTGAAATTGACTTCGTGTTTTAAGGGGGGGAGGTGTTAATGAAAATCCCAAAATAAAAGGTAGAAAATTAAATTTATTTTAAAACAAATTTCAAAACAAAATAAAGTAATTATCATCTAAATTTAAAATGAAAAATAAAAAATAAAAAGTCAATAATCAATAATCAATTTTTTTTATAATTCATAATTTTATAATAACATAATTTTATAATTTTTAATATATCACTGCATGATGAATAAAAAATCATAAAAATAAAAACTATAAATAAATATATAAAAATTATCAAACAAAAAAACCCAATCACATATTCATGTTTATGTCCAATTCATCCCACACTCAACCCCACTTTCCCCTCTCTTCATCTTCCAAAGCCACGACCACCCTATTCCATCCTCCACTGCCATAACAACCACCATCACCCTCCCCACCTCCACCATCCTCCTCTCCTCTCTCATCCCCTCACCCCTTCCCTAATCTGCCATCAACTCACCATCACCCGCCGTCACCACAGATAAAACCATCATCCACCACCAAAATCGCCACAACCAATTTGAACAACAACCCAATCAAAAGAACATCCCCAATATTCCATCATCTCACCAACATCCGCCGAGAACCACCAACAAACCACAATAATCATCAAATTGAACCAAAATGAACAAATGCAAACTAAATTAATCAATTAAGCTGAAACCCAGATCTTGGAGAGAAGTGGGAGAGAGAGATAGAAGCCCAGGTTGGGTGGGGTGGTGGATGGCGGTTATACTGGAGGACAGTGACAAGAAGGCGGCGGACATGGGTGTGCATATGGAAGGAGGGTGCGGCTACAGATTTGAGGCGGAGGGCGAAAATACGAAGGGAGTAGTGGGGAAATGGGATGAAAGTGAGGTTGGAGAGGGGAAGGGATGGTGGTTGGCGGTGCCACCACCATGGATGGTGTGGCCAGAAACACGAGTGAGGGAGGTAGGTTTAATATGGAAATGGGGGGGTAGGATTTGGATCTTTATTTGAAGGAGAAAGAGAAATATATTTCATTCACCCTCCCCTTATTTCTACACTTTTACATTTAACCCCTTAAAACATGAAGTTAATTTCAAACTCATCCAATCCGTTGATCACGTGCATGGCACATGGGATTTAATCGACTTTTTTAACGAATTTCGTCAAAAATCCCCTAACTGACGAAAAAATTGGGCACTGATTCGGCCAAAAAAATAGTGAGGCCTTTATAGAAGACACCCCCTCGAGTTTAGGCTTTAAAATGCAATTTGCCCCTTTTAAAATTATGCTGACATCAATCTTCCTTCCCTCAAAAAACACAACATTTTCTTTAATAAACATAGTGCTATGCAGTCACTACTGACTACTCTAATAATTAAGGCACACTGGAGATGAAAAACTTTCGAATATTAGAATTATAAATTATCAAGTTTCTTTAGATATCATTTATAAAAAAAGTGTTCCCTTAGATATGCATAATACGAAGAAGACCATTTTTGGAGTATTTTTGATCTGATGTGGGAATCAAAAGGCTAATGAAAAGCAAATTCAAGAGCATAAAAGACATCATAATATGCAAATTTCAAGGCAAAGCATTCAAGATATTATTATTATATGAAGTCTTAATTTTTATTTTAATAGTTAGGGATTTTAGTATTCTTTAAAATAGGGTCCGTTTGGTCTTTTTAGATATATGAGAATAGTTTTCCGAAAGTCTTATTTAAATGTAAAGTCCAGATCCATAAAGGATTATTTTGAGTCTAGGATTTAGTTTCCTTTTTAATTAGGGAATTAGTTTTCTTTTGCTTCAAGAATTAGTTTCCTTAGAGGTTTTGGAATTACTCATAGCCTATAAAAGCTTGTAATACCTTTAGTTTTATTCAGAGTTTAATAAAGATTTTTCCGAGCAAATAATTGCTTCTAGTATTGAATCTGCGTGATTCGATCCTTGGGTGCGCTCAAGAAACCTAGGTGTGACGCCTATGGTTGCCTCGGTGTGAAGCGAGTCTTGTTTGTTTCTTTTTTCTTTTTTCTTTTACTGTTTTATAACCAGGTTATAAAACAAATCGCTTCCGTTCTGCATCAATTTGGTATCAAGAACCTAAGTTGCATTATAAAAGACAGTTCAGACATGTCTCTAATAACGAGCGAGATGCAATCCTTCTTCGGATCCTGGATCGACTTGACAATATCGATTTTCTTATCGCTCCTATAGAAGACAAGAATAAAGGAGCTACGGTGAAAAATAAATCAAGATGAAGTTGCTGCGAGTTTTGCAAATTCTGCACAGTTTGTAAATTCTGCACAATTTGCGAATTTTGCACATGCTGCAAATCCTGAAAATTCTTCACCTTTTGCAAATTCTGCACATTCTGCAAACACTGCACGTTCTGCGAATTCTGCAAAATCTGCATATTTGGCACATTCTGCAAATCCAAGAGAAGTTGATCAGCAATATGTTCAACAAGAAGAGCGATCGGTTCAACCAGATCAGCGACCTATTCAACCAGACGAGGTACCGATTCAACCTACAAGGCAACTCATAAAGGTGGCTCGAATTCGGGAAATCGGACAACCACCCCGATTGATTGGGCGAATGAAGTTCTTGAAGGAGAATATGAACAACAACTAGAGGATGATGATGATAGTGATGACTTTGACTTTGGGACTTATAAGATTGATAATTTGGAGGAGCCTGAGATTGATACTTCTATCGCTGCGGTAATTAGGCGTATCCAAGCAGCCCCGAAAGATGAACATGAAGATTGGCGACATACTGCTTTTTTTCAGATGTTGGTTCGTTGTGGAACTCAAGCTAAGAAGCTCATAATTGATGGTGGCAGTTGCATGAATGTTGTTTCAACATCCACGGTCGAACGTCTTAATCTTCCTGTTGAACCACATCCACAACCTTATAAAATGTCTCGGATTGATAACTCAACTATTCAGGTAACACATCGATGTCTTTTCTCTTTCTCATACAAGAGCTATCAAGATTTTGTATTATGTGATGTGGTCCCAATGAAAGGTTCTTATATATTGCTTTGACGACCTTGGCTTTACGATCAAAAGGTGAGTGATTGTGGATTCACAAATACTTATAGCTTTTTCTTTAAAAAGGAAATGACGTTACAACCAATGACCAATGATGAAATCAATAAGCATGAGTCACGAGCAATGAAACAGGCTGTTGAGACAGAATTTTCACAACTAAATTTGGAGACATCTGAATGTGAAGTGATCAAAGAGGCAATTGTTGGCACTAAGAGTATTGATCAGGAGATTGATGTTGCTACTACAAGGCGTGATATTAACAATTCAACTACTAGAACTCATAGGGAAGATGAGAAGTTGATGGGTACAAATTCGGAGCCCGAGAAAGTCAGTGAATCAATCGTTGATGAATCTCGACAGCCACAGGAGATAACAATGTTACTGCCAAAAGGGTCAGACTTAGAGCCAAACATGTTATTTGATGGCACAACAAAATAGGAACATGAATTACAGATTAAATTGTCAGGTCTTGGTACTCCTTGTTCAAAGCCAAGTATGCAAACTAAGGAACAGGTAGAGCCAATTCATGAAAGAGATTCAAAGGAGTCCAACCTTCTTCCTCAAACGAATCCAGAGGAGTCCAGCCTTAAGGAGTCCAGCAGCCCTGAACCAATAGAATATCTTAAAACTACATCTAAAATCATCGATCTAACGGATAACAGTTACAGATCTGAAAGAGAGTCAGTTTGCCTCAATGTGGGAAAATAAAGAGACGAGGTGAAAGAAGTATTCAGCTATCAGAAACGTAGAAGAATATAATAAGAAATTCAATAAACGCGGAGTCAATTCATATTGCTATTCAAAGTCAGATGAGAATGACGTAACGAGCTTATCTCATGACTTGGTCAAATATCAATTTTTTCTCAAATAATTCGTTTTAAAAAAAGTATTGCCCTAAATGACAACTTGAAAAAGTATTGCCCATAATAACCAAGTTTCTTGTATTCGCTAGCAACGAATTTACTTTTACCTGAAATTCGCTACTACCAGTAGCGAATTTGATTTTTCTGAATTTTACTATGATATTTATGAAAATAACTTTGAGTATTTTCATAAAAAATAATTTATTTAAATTCTCTATTGGTAATAGAGACTTTGTTTTAATTATATGACATTGTCCTTAAGTATAAGTTTTAATAAAGCTTACTCAAAAAAAAAAAAAAACTAAAATCTAAAATTTCTACTTGTAGTAGCGATTCAAAATTGGCACAATTCTAAAGTTTGTACAATTCTAGAAAAGGAAACTAAGTTTCTTCCCAAATAAATTTTTATAAAAAGAATACTACTTCATTCATCGAAAAAAGAATACTTTCTTCGTCTCACCTCAACAAAACAATCATTTTGATATGGAAATTAAAAGGGAATATTATCAGTGGCGGTTCCACCTTAGACGAGTGTACTTTCAAAAAAAAAAATGTTTATTTATTTATTTTAGGTTAAAGCGAAGTTAAACAAAAATTATTTCATCCGTCCCAAAATCAATGTCCAAACTTAATGTTAATAAATACTCCCTCCGTCCCAGCCCAGTGTACACTTATTTCCCTTTTGGTCCGTCCCAGCCCAGTGTGAACTACCATAAATGGTATGTCCTTTAATATTTTATATTCTCCCTACCCCACCCACTCATTAACTCCACTCATTCTCCACCACACAATTTATTCAACCAACCTACTATTTACTCCACTCATTCCCTCTCTTCATTTTCTACCACACATTTTCATTATCTTAATAATATTTCTTAATTGGCGTGCCTTGATCAATGGTTCACAGTTGGGTGGGACGAAGGGAGTAGTAATTTTGAAAATATTTTTAACATGGGTTTATTACAAAAAAACTCACTCAAAAAGATGGTATTTACAAAAAAAAAAAAAATGTAAGATGGGAAATTACAAAAAAAATACTTTTTTTACAATTTTTTTTTTTGGAAAAAAAATTTGGATTTTTTAAATCAGTTTTGGTCAATAACTGATAATTTGAGTTATCAGTTGTTTAAACAACTGATAATTAAAATTATCAGTTGTTGAAGAGTAATTTGTGCTTCAAACAACTGATAATTTCAGTTATCAGTTGTTTAAACAACTGATAACTGAAATTATCAGTTTTGGTCAACAACTGATAAAAAAATCCAAAAAAAAAAATTCCAAAAAAAAAAAGTTTTTTTTTTGTAATTTCGAACTTATGTGTTTTTTTTTTTTAATTTCCATCTTTCTAAAGTAGTTTTTTGTAAATGCCTCTTTTAACATTCATTTTGAGACGGAGGTTGTAATCCTCTTCCTTTGATCCAAAATACCCGTCTTTTCTTACTTTTCACTAATTTTTTTTAAAAAACTATTACTTGTTTGTATTTCACCAATTTTAAGAAAGAAAATTATTATCATAACTTAGTAACAAAAATGCTAAATTTGCCCATATTAAGTGTCTCTCTCTTACATTATTGTCTCAAAATGTGTTAGATGATAATAACAATAAAGTCTATCGTCTCGTTCCTTTGTATCCTCAGTCTCGCACTTCCTCTCTTTCTTTCTTTCTCCCTCTCTCTCGTTCTCCTCTCTCTCTCTCTCTTTCAGTGCACAGGTTTTAAAAGCTCCGACAAAAATTATTTGTCTTAAAAATTCTACGCAAACATCAAGATAGTTCAATTTTGATTCATGTTTCTATTGTTAATCTGTGAAGATGATGCTGAGGTTCATGTGCAAGTGGGCGACCATCCAGGTCTATTGGGCGATCGCCCAGCACCGGTTTCAAGCAACGGTATTTCTTCTGTACAGGTGGGCGACCGGCCAAGGCAAGTGGGCGATCGCCAAAGTGTAAAAACCAACGACGCTGGATTTTCTGTACAAGTGGGCGATTGCCCAAGATCAAAACCAAACAACGTTGAAGCTTCTGTTCAAGTGGGCGACGCCCAGGTCCCAGTGGGCGATCGCCCAAGACCAAAATCTGACGGATTTAGTTCCCAAATTTCGTCTGTTTCCTTGATTTTCTTTCCTTTATTTTAGTTTTCCTTTTCCAATTAGAAGTCTTTCAGCCAGAAATTATTTGTAACATATATATTCTCAAGTTCATCAATGATAATTCAAGTTTTGGAAGAATCATAATTTGTTTTCCTACATGGTATCAGAGCGGCATTATACACAAGTTTGAATCAATGGCGGGAAACGATCCTATCGTTAATAATTCCCCTAAAATCGAATATAATTCTCCGTTTTACCTTGGTCCTCAGGATAGGCCAGGAGATTTTATTACCCCTACTCGTTTTAATGGTGAAAATTATGATGATTGGGCTAGTGATATGCAGACGGCTCTTGAAGCTCGCCGGAAATTTGGTTTTCTAGATGGTATGATTACTCAACCTATTCTTCCCTGCACCACATCTGATTGGAATACTATTCATGCCATGTTGATTTCTTGGATCATGAATACTATTAAATCCAACGTTAAAAGCACTCTCTCGAAATTTAGAGATGCTAAACGTTTGTGGGACTCCCTTAAAAATCGATATGCTGTGGTTGACGGTCCACGCATTCAACAATTAAAGGCTTCTATTGCTTGTTGTGAGCAAACTAAGGGTATGTCGGTGGCCACATATTTTGGTAAATTGACTGGGTTGTGGGAAGAACTCCATAGTCATGAACCTCTGATCAATTGTACTTGTTGTGACAACTGCTCGGCTGCTCAACAACATGCAGATCGCAGAGAGATAGGCAAGCTTCATCAATTTCTTATGGGTTTGAATTTCGAGTATCATGCCAATACTGGCACCAATATTTTATCTATGGATCCTCTCCCTGGTCTTGATACGACATATAAATTGGTGGCTCAGGATGAGCGGGTTCGTCTTGCCAAACCTGTTCTTGAAGATGTGGTTAGTTTGCTGTTCGTACTGGTGGAGCTCGTGGTCGTGACAACCCTGATAAATCTCATCTCACATGTACTCATTGTAAGAAGACGGGTCATGATAGTACCACATGTTTTGAATTACATGGATATCCAGATTGGTGGCTTGAGCAACACAAATCCAATCCTCGCGGCGGTGGTCGTCCGCAGAATGGGCGAGGTAGGGGTTCTCCTCGCGGAAGCATCGGATCTATAATGACACCGGATCGTGGGCCTGTTAATGTTGGTGCAGCTGCTGTAGGATCTCCATTTGTGGCTTCCTCTTCATCGTTTACAGCTGAGCAATGGCTTGCTTTGGCAAGCCTTGTTGGTAATACTCAAATCTCAAATGATCGCCTTCATGGTAAGTTTGATTCAACTTCATGGGTAATTGATACAGGTGCTTCAAATCATGTAACCGGAAACGCCTCGTATCTTCTTGATTCTCGGACTATACCGGCTTGTCCTGTTGGTTTGCCTAATGGGTCATCAGTTTTGGCTCATACTGAGGGATCCGTTCGTCGGACACCATTACTCTCTCATGTTCTTTTTATTCCGAATTTAAGCTGCAATTTAATTTCAGTATCTCAACTGTCTGACGATATTCATTGCACTGTCCAATTTAACTCATCTATGTGTGCTATACAGAACCTGTCGAGGAACCTGATTGGAATGGGTGTTAGGCGGGATGGACTCTACTACTTTCGCGGCACATCTTCAGCATATAATGTCTCTGTTACCGGATCGCCTTCTGTGTTGGAGTTGTGGCATAATCGCTTGGGGCACCCTTCCGAGAATGTAGTAAAGCTTCTTCCCTCTGTTCGTGGTACTTCTGGCCGTTTACTTAAACCTTGTGATACTTGTTTTAGGGCTAAACAATCTAGAGATAGTTTTTCAGTTAGTGACCATAAGTCTACTAGAATTTTTGAGAAAGTTCATTGTGATTTGTGGGGTGCATACACTCATTTTTCTTCTTGTGGTGCACGGTATTTTTTAACTTTAGTAGATGATTTTTCCCGAGCTGTTTGGGTTTATTTGTTGGTCGATAAAACCGAAGTTTTTCGTATGTTTATGGCTTTTATTGCAATGGTTGAACGTCAGTTTTCTCAGAAAATTAAGGTTGTCCAATCTGATAATGAGACTAAATTTAATTGCTTGCTTGATTATTTCTTCTCCACTGGCATCACTTTTCAAACATCTTGTGTTGGTACTCCTCAACAAAATGGTCGAGTCGAGCGGAAACATCGTCACATTCTGAATGTTGCTAGAGCTCTTAGATTTCAGGCTCATTTACCAATTTTCTTTTGGGGAAAAGCAGTTCTTACTGCTGCTCATTTGATTAATCGGACTCCCACTCCCCTCTTAGGCAATAAGACTCCCTATGAGGTTTTGTTCGAAAAATTATCTTTCTTTGACCCTCTTCGGGTTTTTGGTTCCTTGTGTTATGCTAATAATCAGAAAGCGAAGGGAGATAAGTTTGCTAGTCGTAGCCGAAAATGTATTTTTGTGGGCTATCCTCTTGAAAAAAAGGGGTGGAAGTTGTTCGATCTAGAGACAAAGAAATTTTTTGTCTCCCGAGATGTGAAATTTTTTGAGAACAATTTTCCTTACAGTGATTTGTCGTATGTGCCTCATTCTCCGGATTCTGTGGAGATTATTAACCAAGAGGCTGATTTCGCCTTTCTTGATTATCCGGACATGGCAGATGTTGTTTCTGAACCTTTGACTGTAGCTCCTGCAGATGTACCTGATCCCGTGACTAAAGTTTCTGCAGATATTACTCCTACAGAGGTCTCTTCTGCTCCTACGACAGACACCTCTTCTTCTGAGCAAGATGCTTTAGGGAGGGGCATGCGTATGAAAGTACCCTCCGTTCTACTTCGGGACTATGTTGCTGCTACTGTTACTTCTGCTAGTCCATCCCCCGAACACTCCACTCCTGTCGGCTCTTCAGGTACTCCTTATCCTATAGCTCACTATATAAATTGTGACAGTTTTTCTGTGAAATATCGTAACTTCCTTGCAGCTATTATCTTGGCTAAAGAGCCTAGGACTTTTCGTGAGGCAATGTCACTAGATGGATGGAAGGAATCCATGCAGGCTGAAATTCGTGCCTTGGAAGATAATGGCACATGGACTATGGTTCCTCTACCGCATGGTAAGCGTGCTCTTGGTAGCCAGTGGGTCTATCGGATTAAGTACAAGTCTGATGGCACAGTTGAACGACTCAAATCTCGTTTGGTGGTTCTTGGTAATCATCAGAAAGAAGGGATTGACTACACGGAAACTTTCGCTCCTGTGGCCAAGATGGTCACCGTTCGAGCCTTTCTTGCCATTGCTGCCTCAAAGAATTGGGAACTGCATCAAATGGATGTGCATAATGCTTTCCTGCATGGTGATCTTCAAGAAGAGCTCTACATGAAACCTCCTCCGGGTTTTCATTCCAATCAACCTAATATGGTTTGTCGTCTTCGCAAATCCCTTTATGGCCTGAAGCAGGCCCCGCGTTGTTGGTTCGCTAAGCTAGTGGCTTCCTTGAAACACTATGGGTTCTTGCAGTCTTACTCTGATTATTCCTTGTTCACATTCACAAAAGGTACGATTCATATGAACATTCTTGTGTATGTTGACGATCTCATTATAGCTGGGAACGATTCCGCTGCCTTACAGTCTTTCAAAAAGTATCTAAGTGAATGTTTCAAGATGAAGGACCTTGGCTCCTTGAAGTATTTTTTGGGTATTGAAGTTGCTCGTAGCTCATCGAGCCTGTTTCTGTGCCAACGCAAGTATACCTTGGACATTATATCCGAGGTTGGGCTATTGGGAGCAAAGCCATCTGGCTTTCCTATTGAACCGAATCATAAACTCGGTCTTGCCACTGGTGATTTTCTGGATGATCCAGAACGTTATAGACGATTGGTTGGTCGTCTCATTTACTTAGCAGTCACTCGTCCAGACTTGGCATACTCGGTTCACATTCTGTCCCAATTTATAAAGGAACCTCGCAAGGATCATTGGGATGAAGCACTGCGTGTTGCTCGTTATCTCAAAAGCACACCTGGTCAAGGTATCCTTCTTCGGGCTGATAGTGAGCTCACACTGCAAGGATGGTGTGATTCAGATCGGGCCGCTTGCCCTATTACTCGACGTTCTCTCTCTGGATGGCTTGTGTGTCTTGGTCATTCTCCTATATCTTGGAAGACGAAGAAACAAACCACGGTGTCTCGTTCGCCTGTCGAGGCTGAATACCGTTCTATGGCTGTCCTTACCTGTGAATTGAAATGGTTGAAGGGATTACTTTTAAGTCTTGGTGTACATCATCCGAAGGCGATCAACATCTTCTGCGATAGTCAGCCAGCCCTTGATATCGCCAAAAACCCCGTATTTCATGAACGGACAAAGCATATTGAAATTGACTGCCACTTTGTTCGTGACGCCATTTCGGATGGTCTTATTTCTCCTTCCTATGTCCCTACTAAAACGCAGCTGGCAGATATTTTTACTAAGGCTCTTGGAAAACAACAGTTTGATTTACTGGTTAGCAAGTTGGGCATTCTTAATCCCCATGCTCAACTTGAGGGAGGGTGTGAATATGATGCTGAGGTTCCTGTGCAAGTGGGCGACCGCCCAGGTCTATTGGGCGACCGCCCAGCACCAGTTTCAAGCAACGGTATTTCTTCTGTACAGGTGGGCGACCGCCCAAGCCAAGTGGGCGACCGCCCAAGTGCAAAAACCAACGACGCTGGACTTTCTGTACAAGTGGGCGACCGCCCAAGCCAAGTGGGCGACCGCCCAAGATCAAAACCAAACAACGTTGAAGCTTCTGTTCAAGTGGGCGACCGCCTAGGTCCAGTCCCAAATTCCGTCTGTTTCCTTGATTTTCTTTCCTTTATTTTAGTTTTCCTTTTTCAATTAGAAATCTTTCAGCCAGAAATTATTTGTAACATATATATTTTCAAGTTCATCAATGATAATTCAAGTTTTGGGAAAATCATAATTTGTTTTCCTACATAATCATATAGATGACTAAGCTCACAGTGTTTTGAAGCAATATGGGGATGAAATTTTCATTATTCATCCTCAAATTACTACATTTACTTTTAGTTTTTTTTTTGTTGTTGAAAATTTTCGTTGTACTTAATTTCTTTTTTTATTGTTCAATTTGTGATTGTGCTCAGTAGGGTCAAATATAGTTTATTGATATAAAAAAAAATTCAAATATCCTTAAAAAATAGTTCTAAAAAGCAGTTTTAGGTGTATTTTCAAGTAAATATTTGTTAATTTATTAGCAAAAAGATACTTTCGCGTATAAAATACTATGAACGACAACGTTGAAATTTTTGGCCCACACTAACGAAATAAATTCTGGATCTACCGAGTATTATATTTTCTGTCTTAAAATAAATATTCTGAAAAATATTCTACTTCTTTAAAAAAAATTGTTTCCTTCATTCAAAAATGAATATTACTTTCATCCCAAAATGAATAACGAAAAAAAGAATACTACTTCTTTTGTCCAAAAAATTGAATATACTTTCTTCGTCCCAAAATGAATATTTTAGAAAAGAATACTATTTCCTTCATTCAAAAAAAATTGTTTCCTTCAGAGTTAAATAAAGAATTTTTCCAACAAATAATTGCTTCTAGTGTTGAATCTGCGCGATTCAAATCCTTGGGTGCGCTCAAGAAACCTAGGTGACGCATACGGTTGCCTTGGTGTGAAGCCAGACTTGTTTCTTTCTTTTTTCTTTTACTGTTTTATAACCAGATTATAGAACAAATCACTTCCGTTCTGCTTCAATTAGAATGATGTGGGACTCAATTCAAGAGCATAAAAGACATCATAATATGCAAATTTCAAGGCAAAGCATTCAAGATATTATAATTAGATAAAATCTTAATTTCTATTTTAATAGTCCGAAATTTGGTATTCTTTAAAGTATGGTCATTTTGATCTTTTTAGTTATATGTTAGGAATAGTGTTCCTTTTTAATTTAGGAGTCTTATTTAAATGTAGAGTCCAGATGCATAAAGGATTAGTTTGAGTCTAGGATTTAGTTTCCTTTTTAATTAGGGAATTAGTTTTCTTAGAGTTTTAGGAATTACTCGTAGCCTATAAAAGCTTGTAATACCTTTAGTTTTATTCAGATTTTAATAAAGATTTTTCTCATCAAATAATTGCTTTAGTGTTGAATCTGTGCGATTCAAATCCTTGGGTGCGCTCAAAAAAACCTAGGTGTGAAGTCATGCTTGTTTGTTTCTTTTTTTCTTTTACTGTTTTATAACCGGATTATAGAACAATCGTCAATTTTTTTTTAATATAAATAAATGAATAGTAATTTAAAAGATGAGATAAGCGGGAAGAAAATTTTGAAAAAGAAATAAGTGGGAAGAAATTTATGTTAAAAAAATATGAAAGTTAAGAAGAAACTTTAAAAGAAATAAGTGGGCTTTTCATAAATACCTAAATCAAAATTCACTGATTGCTTGAAGGATTCTCTAATACAGATGGGGACAAGCATTTTTTCCCCTCTTGAACTTGCTCACATCTTATTTTTCCTTGGGACATTTTTTAAGGGAAATCCTAGCTGATTCGTGAAGCTATCATATTCTGAAAAATGTACCGAGAGGCTAAATGGCTGGCTCATATTCTGGTGTTTTGACTTTGAATAATGATCGTATTGTAATTTGTATAATGATCCATTTTAGCTGCGTCGTTATTTGCATTGCATAAAGATGTTATATTACATACAAACCAGCCACATATTGGACATGTTTAGATGTCCAAGTAATTAATATTTGCATTCTAATTACTAACATGTTAGGAAAATGAAGATGTAAGTTTTCCTCCGTCCCAAAATAATTGTCACGTTTTCCTTTTTCGTCCGTTCCAAAAATTAAGTGTCTGAAAAAGCTAATCGGTTTAGTGCAATTTTTCACCTGTACAAACAAATTTAAAACTGTAAAGCATCATCCTTAAAAAGTTGGACAAGTCAAGCACGACAATTATTTTCGGAAGGATTGATTAGTTAATATTTTTATTCTAATAAGTAAATCTTTCACTAGATTTTTAGAAAGAATTATATACTATGAAGTATTAGAGTTAAGTAGTAGTATGTGTTAGTTATTAGAATTATAAATATTAGAATGCCGCACTTGCACTTTTTTATTTATTATGAAGAAATAATTAAATGGAACAAGGGACTTAATTTATATGCCAAGGAATCGTTTGGTAGCAGCAGTGAATAACATTGATTAATGCTAAACAAATAGATTGGTTTATCCGAAATTAAATTATCTTGGACATAGAGATATCAGACATTTGGTAGGCCACAAATGGGAAAAAAATATCTTGCTGAAGGGCAATTTTGAAATGAAAAAAAAAATATCTTCTTTTCTATTATGGAGAATCAATAAAATATTATTAATCTCCATGCCATTTGGAGTTGACATGCATTTTGAGATGGAAGGATCAGTAGATTTGCCTTTATGGTCATCCTATTATTTTCTTCATAGGATAATCACTATTTATGTTATGATTATCCTGATAAATTGGTTATTTGCTTTGCAGGTACTACAGATGCAATTATGAAGATGATTCATTATGAAGGACTGGCTAGCTTCTACAAGGGAATGAGCACCAAGATAGTTCAGAGTGTGTTTGCAGCCTCGGTACTTTTCATGGTTAAAGAGGAACTTGTTAAAATGTACGTAAAATTGGAAGACAAGGGCAGAAAAATGTCAATGAATAAGGTGAAATAATTTCATCATTTTTAGCTAATAAGATAGATACAAATGAAGCAAGCCCTTTTGTATTTTTTTTTAATTTTTTTTTTGTTGATACATATGATTCCCCTGTACATATTTTATTCTGCATTTGTTAATTATTCTGTGATAAAGAAACTTAAGATTGTGTAGAAGTCCTTCCAAATAATTAGATTCTTAATTTGAGCATGGTTGTCTACATCAGTGCCTAAACTAGAGGCAATGTACAAATTTGTTTATGAAGGAAAGGGAGAAATTGAGACCCTTCTATTTCGGAAGCAAGTTACTCTGTTGGACCAAAATGGGATCCTTCTAAAACGAGAAGGGTCATGGCATAAATTTATGATACTTTGAGAATGAAAGAGCACCTTTAGCCACCCAATCTGGCTAACGGTGTAAACTATTCCAAGGATTTTGTAAAGATTGATCCTCAACTCGAAGTCTGTGAAGGCTCGAACTTGTTTTCCTTTTTGGTTTTTTTTTTTTCCTTTTCTTTTATATGCTAACAGTGTAGATTTTCATTGCCTAGGAAGGCCAGGCCGTGTAAACTCCATTTTGATGCAAACGTGGTCCTGAACTTGTAAATTAAAACCTCCGGCCATTTTGTTCCTCCCTATTTGATGGAGTGTTGAGGAGAGTTGGGAAGTAAGCGGGAGAGAGAATTGAAGAACCTCTCCTCTCTTTGGATGGATTAAAAAAAAAAAATAGAAAATTAAAAGCATCTTACAACAACCTTCCAAGTCTAGTAAATAGCCAACACTAGTCAAACATACAAATGTACTCCTTTGACTATGATCACGTGATATAGTGTTATCAACATTTTTGCACTCATGCTGCAGGCCAACCGATTTTTTTTCATATCTGAAATAATTACATTTTAAAATTATAATTCCCACAATAAATCACATGAACTATTTTTCAAAATAACCATGTTTTTAGAACTCGCTATATGGTGTAGCGATTTCAACATTTGACTGTTGAAACTCGCTAAACCATGTAGCGAGTTTAGTTAAATTAGGGTTTAATCGTTTGAATTAATCAACCGTGATTAACAAATCAAAACCCGCTACACCATATAGCGAGTTTAGGCGTACACAGAACTCGCTACTTGGTGTAGCGAGTTAACTAAGGTCTTTTTCCAGTAGATAAGGTTTCCAGATCCAGATCCATTCTCATTCTCATATCCTCTCATACTTAAAAAAAAAAAAAAAAAAAAATCCAAATCTTCACATCATTTAATTTCGTCAGAATAGTTGAATAACAAGAATTAAGATAAATTAACATCATCTTAATCATAGCTTTCACTTGTGTTTAGATATATAAATTTAAGTTTTTAACTGTGTTTTAATATATTATAGATATAAATGTTAGAGTTTTGTTATGTAGATTTTAACACTTTGATTTCGTAATGTAGGGTTAAAGATGAACGGGGGTTCAATCATTTTCATATGCTATTGGGGAGGTGATGTTAAACAACCATTTGATGGTTCTCATTTTCAAAAATGGCAAAAATGTGAAATTAGGGCTAATTGTCGATAGAGATACAATGAGTTGATTGATTAATTATATAAAAAGATGGGTTTAGATCGGTCACAATATGATTTGAAAGTCATTTATAGATGTCCTAATACTTTTGAAAGCGGGATTGGTGAGTTTCATTTCTGTATTAAAGATGATGCGTGTATGGATATAATGCTCGATGTTTTAGCTAAATTTGGGGGATGAGTAATTTGCAGCTGTATTTGGTTGTAAAATTGATTGAAAATCAACGTTATCCAAAATTTGAAACATTGCACACAGATACCATTTATGGGTATTCACCAAGTTGTAACCGTGATGCAGGGGCTGGTCCAAGTATACAAACACTTGTATCAACTCAAACTTCAAATTATGGTAACATCGCATGCCTAAATGATCTAGTTGATGACGATAATTCTGAATATGATGTAGATTATGAAGAAGAAGAAGACACTGATGTAGATGCAATGCTAGACGGTGTTGATGATAAATATAAGGAGTAGTGATTCTGATGTCGATTTGGGAGAGGGTGATGATGGGTCGATTGATGATGACGTGTAAACACATTTGGTTCATTATGAAGCGCCAAAAAATCGAAGGTATGAGAGAGCAGATTATCATTTTAGAGTGATATTGGTTGTTCTGCTCGACAAGAAGAAGGCTTCACTGATTACATAATGCACCTAGTTTTCCAATTTGGGATCCGGAGAAACATAAAATTGCTAAAGGGATACGCTTTTCTAGCAAGAACGAGGCGCAATTTGATATAAAAAGGTATCATAGTAGCACCAATTGCCGGTTCAGGGTAGAAAGAGCACAACTCACGCATGGGTAATTAAATGTCTATTAAAAAAATCCATGCAATTTTTATGTTCGTGTGAGTAGGAGGAAGTTTGGCTATTGGGAAGTGACCAAGTATAAGGCTTCTCATTGTTCCAGACCTATATGCGAAGTTTATTGGTCGGCAAGTAGTTAATTTTATTAAGGCCGATTCAGATGTCATGGTTGGAGTTATTATTTCACACATCAGTTGTAGATTTGGAAATGAAATTACCTATAAGAAGGCATGGTGTGGAAAGCAAAAGGGCATTGCAGATGTTTTTGGAGATTGGGAGAAATCTTATATAAGGTTACCCCGCGTCCTAGCAGCCATCTAAAAATACAACTCCAGAACAATTGTTTAGTATACTCATCCTCCTCCTTATGTCGGTTACACATGTTTCAATGGGTGTTCTGGGCATTTGGCCCTTTCATTGAGCTTTCTCTCATTGTCGCCCTGTTATTTCTGTTGATGGAACATTCCTTCATGGTAGATATAAAGGGGTAATACTCTTTGCCATGTGTGTTGACGCCCAAGACATAATACTTTCTCTTGCATTTGCTGTTGTTGAAAAAGAGGACTGGACGAACTGGCATTGGTTCTTATATCTTATTTGCAGACATATTATAAAGTTTCGTGAAGTATGCTTGATATTTGACTGTCATCACGACATTCTTAACACTATAGCGGAAGATACGTGGTGGCCAAATGTGCATCATCGATATTGCTTGAGACATACGCGAGCAAATTTCTTGGATAAGCATAGAGGGAAAAGTTTGAAGTATCTGTTTTGGAGAGCAGGTAAAGCAAGTAAAGATAGAAAATTGAAATCTACCTTATAGAGTAACCGTTCAATTAACCCCGAGACAATTGCATGATTTCTGAATTTAGATGCCAGAAAATGGACATTAGCACACGTTGGTGGTTACAGATATGGCATTATTACTACTAACATGTCTGAGGTTTTCAATGGTGTCATGAATGGAGCCCGTGGGATGCCAATAACAGCAATTGTTGAAACTGCCTTCTACTGTTGTGTGGAGTACTTTCAATTAAGGCATGGATTTTCACTTAATGCCTTAGGAGGTAATCCTATAACCATAACATCAATTCCCTACACCAATTCAGTCAGAAAGTTCATTACCGATACTTGAAGAATAGCGAGAAAGGTATGACACATCAGGTAAGGAGGTTCAACACTCATGAAATGGGGGTGTATCATGTGACAACCGCACGTCAGGGTGATAAAGGTGGAAATATCCAAATTGTCTGATTTAATGAGCGTACCTGCACATGTGGTAAATGGGTTTCATATCACATGCCCTGTTCCCATCTTCTGTGTGCATGTGGGATTACAACAGTTTGTTGCTGATGTAGGAGTCACTGCAAGTGAACTCGCTACACGGTGCAGTGATTTTCATTGAACTCGCTACACCGTGTGGCGAGTTCACTTGCAGTGACTCATACAGCAGCAACAAACTGTTGTAATCCCGCATGCACACATAAAATCCATATACCCAAGTTTACAACCTGTACAATATACCATAAAATACAGCAGAACTCGCGTACTAAAGTCTCAAAACAATATACTAAACTGTACAAAATCATAAAAAATCATAAAACAAACATCCAAATAAAAACTTAAAAAAACATACAGAAAATTTATAAATGTTTTCTTACAACTAATACAACTAATATCACAAAGTTTTATTACATCTAAATAAAAAAAAATAGTTTCACTTATTTCTCTTCTCATACTTTCTGTCATAGGCAGCCGGGTGAAATTCTTCATCGGATGCCGCCCCCGAGACCCTCTTCTAATCAACTCCTCCCGTTGAGCAGGGGTAAGACGTACCCCACTAGATGAAGTCGCAGAAGAATCAAAGAAGGGTGGAGTATCCACTCGTGAGTATGATAAAGGAACCCTAAATCCATTTCTCGAGTATACCGGCATGTGAAAAGTCCTAGGTTGAGGGTCAACGAAATCATCATCATCATTAAAAATCCCACTCAACAAACTCGGGCCATGACGAGGGTAAACACCTGAATAAATTCCCTCCTCAACCTCCTTTCGAATCCTCTCCTCTGCCTACTCCCCCTGAGTAGGTCCCCACTGTGAAGGATAATCAAAGAGTACATCATACTGAGTCTTGGAATCTGGCTGGACCTCGGGCTCTGGTTGGACCTCGGGCTCTGGCTCATCTGGCTCGTTGTTCAAATCCATTTATGGTTGTGGTTGTGCACGACGTCTAATACGTCGATGTTGAGGTTATACCCCCTGTACGCGATCTACCGGTGATGGAGGTGCTGCAGCCTCAAGTCGTTGCTGCTCCCTAACGTTAATGAGTGTGTGTCTAATCAACCTCCGAATCTCATCTTGTTGCGGACACGACATATGTTGATGCTCCTCATTGGTGATATGCATACATTGAAGGTTTTGCACTTGTATTTATAGCAAAAAAAAATAAAATAAGAATGAGACATAAGTTAATAAATTGAAGTTTTTTTTTTTAAAAAAAAAAAAACTAGAAAAAATAATGAAAAATGTAAATACTTACCATGCAATCTAGGAAAGGGGCAACCGACGGGTATCCAATGTCCTATATATGAAGGGGTTATGCACAAACATGCACGTTATGCTCCGAAACGATATCATATATGGATCAGTGTAATGAATAATGAAAGCCTTGGACCCCCACAACCAGTAAGTTCCGACGCTGTCCCCAAAGTGCAATGTATTGTTAATGGCGATCGCTACAAATCACAAGATTGTTTCCACGCCTATCAACTCTGTGCAAGTCCCTCCGAGTGTCGCAAGGTTCTGGGACCCCCTGCAGCATGCCAAACTACCTCAGAACACGATCCGGCAAATGCCACTCTATCCTCTCAAAGCATATAAGAGGGACTTGCGCCATCCATACGGCCTCCCTGATAGCAGTAGGCCGGAGCTTGTCTCTCTCTATAAGGCTGCCATATAACATGATCATCCGTTAGCTTGGCCAGCTGATCACGATAGCCTCACAGGTTATGAGCAGTAATCTCCTTGAGATACAATGATGATACGGTACACCAGAAATTTCATAAAAAGAATAATTATAAAAAAAAGTTAAAATAACCTATAACGACGAGAAATTAATGTATGGTATATGTATACCTGCATCCCAGTGGCATGTGCTCTTGTGCCGGATCAATATTTCGCCTTCGAATTCCAGGTTGTACACATAGCTTGTTGCTCCCAAGCCCAAATCTCTATCAATAAAATCTATATCAAATACTATAAATAATGCCGATAATTTGAAATCAAACTTAAAACCAACAACATAATGCACATTAAAATGAGATAACCATACCTGTAAAATGTTGAGAAATCCATTGCACTGGCTCGTAAGAGGGTTAGTCACACTACATAACTCTCGATATAGAAAAGCCAGTGAAGCACTACCCCAACTATACATCCAGACCCACGAAATCTCTCGAGCAGTGGGAGATAATACAACTTAACCTTGTTGTTTGTATGATCAGGCATCATCGTAGAACCCAAGGCTAGCATGATATATGCCCGTGTGTACATATCCACAATGTATTCTTTTTTTTTTATATATAAATCATTTAGGATGATTATTTTTTTACACTACTCACACACACACACACATGCACGCACAGAAGCGCCTAGGAGATAAATCCTAGAATCCTAGGGAGAGAAAGCCTTCCCTCTAACTTCTGGGGGGATCGAACCCATGATCTCCAGGTTGGAAGCCATGAGCTCTAGCCAGCAGGCCAAATCCCCATGTCATATCCACAATGTATTCGGGAGTATCATCAGCGAGGTCATGGAAATGTGGAAACTGGCACTACTAGAAAGTGGCAGATTACCGAGAAAAATTTACCGACGGACCGCGTCCGTCAGTAATACCGACGGACATTCAACGATTACCGACGGATATTAAATTTGCACTTGCTAGGATTTTTTTTTATTAAATTTACATTTTATTCCGTCGGTAATGGTAAAGAATCCGTCGATAATACCGACGGTCGGTCTCTGTCGATAATACTGACGGATCCTGTCCGTCTGTAAATGTGAATATAAATTAAACCCTGCCTCCCTCCCATTCAGTTCCGCTTAAACAGAGAAAAATTTGTGTTTGCCGACGTACGGTTCGTTGATAATCTCTCTGGGATATCGTCGGGGATCGGCCGGCGGGCTTCCTTTATTGACGGACAATTTTCGACAATATATTTGTGCTTGCCGACGCATGGTCCGTCGGAATTACCGACGGAAACGTCCGTCGGTATTACCAACGAGAAATTATCGACGGAATCCGACGGATCGCGTCCGTCGGAAAACATCTATTACCGACGAAATCTAGGGTTTAGCGACGGATATTTTCGTCTGTAATTGGTCAGTTTCTAGTAGTATGGCTCGTAATCCACCTTAGCTTGATACTACTCCCATCCATATCTTCGGGATATGGGACAACCCCTAAAAGATCGTGACATACCACCCGCCAGTCTAAAAGTGGTGGGATGTCAGCATCAGTAACAACATCCCCATCAATCGGCAACCCGAAAATCATGTCAATATCCTCTAGGGTAATAGTCATCTCACCAACCAGGAGGTGTAATGAATGGGTCTCCGGACGCCATCTCTCAATCAATGCCTCCAGCAACCCATAATCGTACTTAATTCTCCCTATATAATGAACCCCACTAAAGCCACTCTCGGCTAATCTCGACAATATACTCGGTGCTAGTCTATCTGGCAATGTGACACCATGACGAAATGAAAGAGGACTAGCAACCTGCTGTCCGGCCCAAATAAAACGAGCTATGTAGCCCTCATGTGCAGTCAAAACAGAGTTATCGATAGGCACAGGATAAATGAAGGTATCCATCTGTTTCAACAAAAGAAACCCAATTTCAATATCCAATAAATAAATATATAAAAATAGAGAATTTGAAATATCAATAGTAAATACTTATAAATGAAATAACAAACATACTAACAATTGAGATAAAAAAGCCCACAAACTGAGTTCAAAATCCCAAATTTTCAAATATACGATAATTGAGTTCAAATATACCAATAATTGAGTTCAAATTTACCTACTATTGAGTTCAATAACAACATCAATTGAGTTCAATATCAACATGTACAACAACTCAAATCAAAGTAAACTAACAATTGAGTTCAAAATAAACCAACAATTGAGTTGAATAAACCTAATTTCAAGTGAACAAATACTTAAATTAAAGCAAAATCAACACATAATGAAGTAAAAAACTTGAATGTAAAGTTACAATAACGAAATTTTGGGGATGAAAAGCTTGAATTTGATGAAAATAACAATGACAATATTTCTCCTTCTTCTCTCTTCTTCTGCTAGGCGGCGGCAAAACTTACTGTAAACAGACCGTAAGTCGCCAAGGAGGAAATGTGATTTTTGAAGATTCGCTACACCATTTAGATAGTTGTTTGCGTGAACTCGCTACATGGTGCGGCGAGTTTGACTAAACTCGCTACATGTTGTAGCGAGTTTTAACGGTCAAACGTTGAACTCGCTACACTATGTAGCGAGTTCTAAAAATATGGTGATTTTGAAAAATAGTTTCAAATATAAGTTACTAGTACATGCACGTGTCCAAGGACAACGTGTTTGTTTGTTTGTGTTTTTTTTTTTTTATTTATTTTTTTTTATTTAAAAAAAATAAAATTTAAGGGCAAAATGGAAAATGGACAAATGTATGAGGGCAAAATGGAAAATTCGACAGATGGAACTGTTCATAGTACTAGTACTGTAGATAGTGGAGGTGTGACTTATACAATAGATTTTGGGAACTATAATTTTAAAATGAAATTATTTGAGAAAAAAATTCAGGCAACCATTACCAATTAATATAATATCCCTTCAACAGAAATGGGCTGGCCCAAGTGCAAGCAAGCTCTTATGCTTGTTTCTCAACTAACGTAATGATGCCATTTTTCTCCATGTTTTTCATCATTGCTAATTGCTATACTAATCGCTGGCACGCATAATGTCATACGGTAAGTCGTAACTTGCATGCTCTTGTACGTGCTTGGTAAGGCTTTGCTATGCACATGCGTGAATGAGGTTGTAAGAAAACAACGAAAAAGAAACAATATCAGAAGCTGGAATAGATCTTGCAGCTGATAGGAGGGAGAAATGGGACTAATTTGGAACCATTCAGTAATCTTTTCATTCACCTTGATTTTGTATCTAAACATCTTTTTTTCCCTCTTTCCACAATATAATGTGTATGGCCAAAAAATGTTATGTTCAAAAGGTATTACATACTAGATTTACCTATTGTTTACAAAGTTGCAGAACGAGGAGTTGTTAGTGGTGAACGGAGAACCTGTTGCAGTAAACGTGCCGCTAGACGTTGAGTGATTCCGCCTATTACAAGGCTTCCTAGACTGCGTGCCTCAGGTTCTTGAAGGACCTGTTTGTTTAGACATTTACAGTTAGCTTCATTCACAATATTCAAGCAAACAACTTCAGTTTTTCAATCATGTATAGAGAGAGCACAGTTCCCCTTCCTTTGACATGCCCATGCCCATGCCTAGTTACATTTAAAACTTGGCAAATTTAGGCAGTGAACATCCATAACTGTCCTGATAACAACAATGATAGGATGCTTACAGGACTCGTGAACAATACAATTTGTAATTAGAATTTTCCAGAAACCACCAACACTTTGGATCTTCGAATTTTCTTCTAGGAATAATTATGTTTAATACTTGTTCAGAGAACTCTACCATAAACTCAATTCCCAAACCAACCAAACACATATCCCTAACACCTAAAGAATCATAAACATATAAATTCCAAAAATCGTAGCCTAAATACTTGTGTTTAAGGTACACCGAGGAGGAAAAAGAAGCTTTCTATTTTCTGCTGATTGCCCCATTACCAATCTGTCCTCACTTGAAGTCTTAAAAATGTTTCCAAAACAATTATTTTGTAAATGTGACAATGTGTAGAGTTTTTACCTGTAGAATGGGCTGCAGAATAGTAGGATCAAAGTTATCAGAAGTTCGCAAAAGGCCCCATACCCTAAATACTTGTTGTCTGAGCTCCATCATACTTTCCCACTCCATGTCGCTCATCATAGAAGAGCCGGAGACATTTCCGTTGAAAACGAGGGTCTTCAAAGGACTTGGAATAGAGTTATATGTATCAATGACTGAACCAAGTGTAACAGCCTCTGTAACCCGGACAGCCTCTCTAATAACCAAAGACCTGAGTTCTTCACCATCAGGACCTAACAATAGTTTTAGTACAGGTTGCAGAGCATCTTTTGTAGAGAAATCTCTATCTTGTTTCCCCTGAACAAGTAGATTTTCAAGTCTGTTCCACCTGAAAGAGAGCCAGAGAAACTAAACTTGGCCAATAGCACAGAAAAATAATCATCCACTTGAAAGGAAGAAGAATAAAATGCTACTGTAGTAAAATACATACCTGAACTTTCCATCCTTAAAAACTAACTCAATGAGGGCATCTCTGAGATATGGGTTTGGATCCGTGAGAAGCCTTTTAGCAAAATATGGATATGAAGCAGCCAGCACCTTGAAATTAGGATCTGCATATAATGCTAGACCTTCTAGAACAGTGAGAGATCTCAATATCAATGCATAATACGCAGGAACATTAAATGGATACTGATAAAGAACAGCACCCAGGCCATCCACTATAGTTTTAAAGTTGAGCTCGCTAACAGTTGCATTAAGTGCATCATCAAAGAAGTTTCTTAGTGCCGGTACAATGGGAGAAACATCAACATCAGGGGACAAAAAATCTAGAGCATAGTAGTCACGAGCCATAGCTTCATAATCCCGATTAACCATGTGAACAACATGACCGATGATGGCATATCTTGCTTCTTCAGGGGTCTCACTCATCATTCCAAAATCAAGAAAAGCAAGCTTTCCATCTGGTGTCGCCAAGAGATTACCAGGATGGGGATCTGCATGAAAATATCCGTACTCAAGTAGCTGCCTAAGACTGCACTGAATGCCCGTGTTCACCAGATCAAGAACTTTTAACCCTTGTCCCTCAATAATTTCCTGCTCATTTAGTTTGACACCTTCAACCCACTCCATTGTCAATACTTTTCCACTTGTGTAATCCCAGAAGATATCTGGGACGAGAACATCTTCTTTGTCAGCATACAACTTCTTAAATCGCCTTGCATTCTGACCTTCCTGCATACACCTGTGAAAATTACATTCAAACCCAAAGTAATCTGGCTACCAAGCTTCATTTTTCCTACTGCGGCCAGGTCAACAGCACAGTTACCTAAAGTGGAAGTTTAATAAATTAGTTAACCAACCTGAACGTAGTTGAGCTCTTGATAAACTCTACGAGCAAATTCATCAACAAGAGCAACAACGTCACTGGTGATTACATCAGCATATTTGTTGATGAGAAATCCTAAACCCCGAATCAAATAAAAGTCAAGCCCAATAGCTTCCTCAATACCAGGCCTTTGCACTTTCACAGCAACAAATTGCCCAGAGTACTTCAGCTGTGCTTTATAGACTTGACCTAAACTGGCAGCAGCAATAGGGGATGGAGATATTGAGGAGTATATAGAATCAAGTGAAAGTCCTAACTCCGTCTCAATGCATGAAAATGCTTCTGCATCAGGAAATGTTGGTAAAGCATCCTGCTCATTACCCGAAAAAACGTTTTACATCAACAAATTATGGATTGAGTATGACAAAAATATTAAGGTGTATCATGGATCCATTACAAGCAGCAGTTCACATATAAAATGTTTCCACTTTTGCACGATCGATTTAAGTTTAACTGAAAATGACTAAAAACTTCTTATTGCCCCACTTCATCGACTAAAATAATAGTACAACTGGGTGCCATTTTTATTGCAGATGTTAATAGAAGGAAAATATGTTCTCGTTACAAGAGTCACACAAGAAGCTTAAGGAATGTCAAATAATAAGAAAGACCAGATATTTTCAATTTCAATGTCGATATCCTTGAGAGAAAGAGGATTCTGGAGGACTAATCTTTTTTGGGTGCACAATTCTATTTACCTCTCCTATACTTTACCAAATAAGAAGACGATATCCATGTCTGTTTGGATGTTCCATTCACTATGCCTAAATCAATTACCAACTTTCAATTGTAAAAAATCTTTCAGATTCGAACAATGATGGTCCCAACGATGGTTTAAATGGGTAAAATCCCTATATAACCTTGTAATCATGCTTGAGAAAATGGAACTAAATAGTTTGACTAGAACCTCCAGCGATACGTATGTATATGATGAATCGAGTAGACCTTGTGAATCGGAAGTATCATACGAATTGAACAGCATTTCGCACATCGGACGACATAACGTTGATTAGAAATCCCCAGGTCAGGATTTGATCCGGCGGACCCAGGTTCGAAAAAGCACAAATAAAAACATTCTTTATCGGGATGATGCAGATTGCATGGGGATATCGTAAGCCTCTATGGTCTCTCTCTCTCTCTCTCTCTCTCTCTCTCTCCAACGTATTGAGACTTTTAGGGGGTTGTAGTCTTCAGAGTTTCGACTATTTACTTTTAATACTTCAATTTACTTAAATTTAATTTGTTCTCTAACACACAAGTTCCATTTTGGTTTATGAAAGTTGATTGAGGCTATGTTTGGATACATTGACTTGGTTTTGGGTCTGTAACAGGTTTTTCATATAAAAAAATTATTAGGTTAAGAATAAACAACAATCGAACTACCAGAAGACAAGCAGTCCGCTAAAAGAAAACAGGAGGGCAGGATGGAAAAAAAAAAAAAGAAAAAAAGAGTGTGCAACACAATAGCAATAAATGTTGAGTAGCCACCCAAAACCCAGCTAATGAAGAGCTGTACTCCAATCCCTATTCAGGATCACAGATAAACCCCTGAATGCTTCCAAAGGGGTTGAGCAGGTTATTTGCTAGTTTGCTCATTCACGGTTATTTACTGGAATTTATGGTCCATTGATGATTGACTGAACCAGCAATAAAGTATTTTAAGTCATTGCTACAGGTTTCTCGTATTAGTTCAATAATGGTGAGGGAAGAAAGAGTATGGTTGCTGATAGTGGTGGTTCATAATGACGAAGGGAGGCCTGAGTGTTGCACACAGAGATGGTCATGGCTGGCAAGGGATTGATAAATCAAGTACTAAGGTCAGGAGCATGTTGTAATTTTTGGAGCACAAAATAAGTTAAATTGAGTGCCTATCAGGACAGATCCGGATTTGGTACAGTCCAGACTGCACAATAGACAAAAATCCAATGGCTCCAATTATCCCTCAATCAAATGGGTTTGTCAAAATAACATCATACCACTTAAAAACCATCCAAAGGCCTACATCTTGACTGCCACGCAGTCCAACGTCAGGGCCCCGAACTGTTAGGGAATTGGTGGTCAACGAGCAGTACTTGTCCCATACCAAGTGTACAAGAAATAGATAACATGCATGCAACATCCATATGAAAAGCAATAAAAGACAAGAACATGCAATTTGTTCACTCAGTTCAACCCTTCACAACCAACTTTCTACCAACATACCCGTTCATGAGATTTCTCCCACCATTGCGATCTCGGCCCCCTACCATTCATCATTGGGATAATGAACCATTGTATTGGGTGTACAATCGCATTGCCTTCAATCTACCAAGTTAGCTCCTTGCAATCTTTTATAACCACAGTCGTAGGCGACCACCAACCTTCCTTTACATAATTGCTCACAAAATCCAAGTCTTATGTTCTTTCTCTGAATGTCCCTGTAAATCACCCAACTGCAACACAGTCCCATTCGCAATTTTGACTCGCCCAAAGTAAAGTTTCATATCTTCGGATTAATGAAACATTGATCCTATTTGATCTAAGTAACATAAAACCAAAAGAATTTCTGCAGCCCTTAATTCCGATCATTGTTCTTGCAGTCCACATCCATTTATTTCGGACAGCCTGATCCTCGAACCGGAGCTCTGATATCAGTTGTTAGGGAATTGGTGATATACGAGCAGTACTTGTCTCATACCAAATGTACAAGTAAGAGATAACATGCATGCAACATTCATATGAAAAGTAATAAAAGACAAGAACATGCAGTTTGTTCACCCAATTCATCCTTTCGAACTACATCTGGGAGCACTAACAAGTCAGGATATCAGCTAATAGCACAAAATCTGTTCTTACAATATTCACTCATGTTTACAACAATAAACATAGCCTCTGAATCATGAACACACTCTCACGAATAAACCCTAGCATAGACATCTCCTGGTTAGGCTACCTATGAAATGCCCCTAAGGGCACTTCAAGACCCACCACTGTCTTGGCTCTATTTGTTGATCTTATAGATTCTCTCTGGATAACACAAATTAGCGATAACTAATTTGATCACCCAAGCAACACAATATTATAGGTCATCTTATTTGTATTTATAGGAACAACAAACATAAACCCTAAATGATTCTAATTCCTTTTCCAACAAAGAAGTAAACTGTTTCATGCCCAAGAAAAGAATTACGTTTCCAAAAGGAGACCACGCAAAATAAGGAAACAAATCAATGCTGCAATTTCAACCTTTTCCTTCTTCCGCTAGGTTTGTATCCAATCGGACCCCTATCCGAATACAAACTTTGACACGAATCCAATGGCTCCAACTTCTTTTATCTGGTTAAGCGCACCATTTAATGATTCAGGGAAAGTTTACTGCATATTGTTCATCTTCCGGTGTCTTGGCCAGTAACATGACTTGAGAATGTAATAACAGCCAGCTCATACCATAAATGATATCCACCAAAACGATTCACTCATATGTATAGGGATTGAGGTTGTATGCAATGATTCTTCCTTAACAATTAAACTTTGGATTGAAACTTTTATCAAAGAGGAATGTTGTATTGGTGCAGTGCACTTAATTTTAATGACAAACAAAAAGGTCACAAGGATAAAGTCACCTGGAGTTCAGAGAGCTCCTCAAGGTATTCGGAGGGGCAAAGATCAGGCCTGGTAGAGAGGCCCTGGCCAATTTTAACAAATGTAGGGCCGAGGCGGGTGAAGATATTCCTCAACTCAATGGCTCGAAACCTTTTGTTTTGATCAAGCTGACCTTGAAACTGATCTAGCCACAGCTTAAAGGCAAATGAACCAAGTCCATAAAATATTTGGAAAGTCCTCCGCAGCACCTACAATTACAATTACAATTACAATTACAATTACAATTACAATTACAAACAGTATTTGGGGTCAGTCAATTGAAACAAGCAACCAACAAATAGTGTACTCACCTTGAAGGGGCGAGAGCCGTATTTGGTGGCAATAAGTTGGGGGCTATAGACGGAAAAATTGGAGGCACGGGCCATGGCCCTAGCTTCTGCTTGAATGTCATCGGTTCTGTCCCTGGTGGACGAGTCTATCATGACTGGAGCAAGCAAGCTGCTGTTACCATTGTTGTTATCTCGAATGGATAGAGGTCTGGCCTCCACTAAGGCCGCTCTAGGTCTCCACCGAAATTTATTAAGCCTGGTCCTCCTGGCGGATGATGATAAGGTAAAAGGCCGGCCGGATGTTGGAGAGGAAACACAAACTGTACCCATTGCCTGCTTGGCCGTGGAAAGAAAGTGAAAGAGTTCCGACTGACTGACGAATTTCCCGATCGAGAGGGTAGGGAAGAAGGTGACTCCTTCGCTTGAGTGTCGTACTTAATTTCTCCCTTCTGTATGGCTATTAAAAAATTGAATTTCAACCTCTCGTTGATGGGGTTGACGTGTGATACTCGGTTGCCTCACCATTTTACTCTATTTTCTTCTGCTACTTTCTGCTAGCAGAAAATTTTGGGGCAAAAAACTAGTTCTCCCAAAATCAACTCTTCTGTTAGAGCTGTCAGATGGAACGAAATTATGTTATTTTATTACGGGAACGGGATAAGACGAGACAGGACTGAAATGGAATCGGACTAAAATACTCCGTCCCATCCCGTTCCATTTGCAGGATGCGGGATCCCGCAGAACAATGCGAGACCCGTTGACTAGGAGGGATAAGTGTTGAGTAGGCATCAAGGCCACGGCGAAGGCTAAGGCCAAGGCCACGGCCTATTTATGCTTGAAACCCCAACTTCAGCCTCCTCATATATAAGGCCAAGGCACGATTCGAGTATTCACCACTGTGTTGGCCAGTGATAGTAAAATTCCTTCTTGTATCATAGCACATTTCATCGGTCTTCCAAATCAAGTTAACATAAACATTTTTCGTTGATTTCACATAATAGGTAAGACCAGATTTCTGAAAAAGCCAATTATTGGCCACCAAAAACCGATGCTTGTTATCACTGGAACTAGTACCGATTGTTGACAAAGAAATATTAACAACCTTGAAGAGAGGAGGGACATTGCTAATACAACAATTGATGTCGTAGCACATTCCATCTCTTTCCAAAATTGTATTATTAGAACTAGAGCTGTCAATTCGGGAATACGAGACGAAACGAAATTATGTTGTCCCACGACGGGAACGGGACGAGACGGGACGGGACCGAAACGGGACGGGACTAAAATACTCCGTCCCATCCCGTCCAAAATCTATTGCGGGACGGGACGTCCCGACGGGACCGTCCCAACTTGACGGCTCTACTTTCTGCTCCTATTTTATTTTATTTGGGCAATTCACAATTTAATTATTTAAAAATTAAATAATATAATCTGATTTCTAAATTGATATAAAAACTAACTTTTTTTTTTTTTTTTTTAATTTTGGGATCGAAAAGATGGCGCATGACCTTTTAAGAAAGCATTTTTGGTCAATTCACGAGACATAAAAATAATAAATGCATTTCAATATCCTTAAAGGTATCATACCGTATCTTCTTCCTCACTGATCCTCCACCAAAGTCGTCCACCACCATCATCATTGCAGCCACAATTGCAACAAAAACCATCACTCTCAAATCCCTAGTTGTAATAGAGACACGTAGAAACATAATAGTTTCGACATGACATTAGGCGATATAAGAGCATCCGGTGTCGGAAACAAAGGTGATTCGCCATAATTCTTTGTCCAGCGACGAGTAGTAGAACGGCGAAAGGAGAATGACTGCTTCCCCATTTTCTATCTCCTCCGTGAAAAAGTTAGGAGAGGGATTAAGGTATTAAGAATTAATTGGAGGAGAGAATAAGTCATTGACTGCGGAGACGGCGTCTTGATCGGCGTCGACGCCTTCTTCCATAAACCCATTTGAACAGTATAAATCGAGATACGAACATGGGCTTGCCCAAGTTGGGTCCAAAAGAATTGGGCTGTAAACATAATCCAATACATAAGTATCAATGCTTAGTTACCAGGGCCGAGGTACCCTCCTCGTATGCCGAGGAGCGCCTCCTCGGCCTTACATCGATGGGCTCTTCATACTTGGATCATCATGCTCTGGTACGTCACAAGTGACGAGGAGAGAAAAGTTCTTACCTTGGCATATCATCACAAATGACGAGGAGACAGAATCATTCACCCCGGCATATTCATATGTCGGCCAGTCATCAAATGACGAGGAAGCAGAATCACGCATCTCGGCTTACTTGCCAATGCCCAGATAAGGAATTCATGCTCCTCGGCTTTCCGGCTAGCAGATCGTACAATCCTATTCAAACAAGGATTCAACAGTTATGATCCAATCAGGATTGTAACCACCTACACCAATTCAAGTCAAACAATGACTCCTTAACAGATATAATTCTCTTAGAATTTTTACAAGTTCAATTCTACATGGATTCTATCAATCCATCCCTATAAATACAAGTCATATGGCCTATTATTTGATACGTTACTTTTTTACATACAAAAACTCTGTCAATTTAGTTTCATATACACAAACCGTGAACTTACTCTCACGCCGGAGGGCCTTTAGCCGGAGTCGCCCCGGCTTAGTTTACGTGTTTTCTCTTATTTTCAGGCCTTTCAATCTCCGGAGCATCCGATCGCTTGGATTCGGGCTGATTTGACGATTTTGGCATCATCAATTGGTTCCATTGCCGGGAAATCGATTTAAACACCCTTTGTTTGGCCTGGAAAAAGCTCGCTGAAAGCCAATTTTCTTGCCGAAAATTGTATTGGATTGAGCGAAATTTCTGTTCCGTTTTGTTCTGTTTTCAATTTCGCCGGATTTAACAATATTCGGCCGGAATCTGCAAATTCGCGCCGGCAGCTATCGACTTGGCCTGAAGCAACGTTTTCGGCCAAGAAATTTTGTGTTGAAAAAATGGCAATCTGCAGTTTCTTGTTTGCGGTAAAAAATTGCCCTAATTTTGGCCAGAAATTTGGGTCTGTTGGAAATTCTCCGTTTTGGTAAATTCGCTGTTACAATTCTTGATTTATAATGGACGGACAATTCACAACTGTAACCGCCGAGGAGCAAACTGAGGTGAATGGGGTCAACCCCAATGTCGAGCTGCCTCCTCCTCCACCTCAGCCTGAAGGACCACCTCCCCTCGCCATGACTCTTCGTTCCATGGGCCAGGCGAATGCCGAGGGAGAAGGACTAACCTTCCTCGTCCTACTCGCCCTCGCGGGAAACGAGTGGGAAGGAAGATGGCGAAGAAGGCCGACGTCGGTCAAGCGGAAAGCACTCAACCTGTTGACCGACGAAAGTTATTACATAGACAGATGGAAACATTGCAAAGAATGTATGAGACACAGGCTGCTCTTTTGCAATTAGATCCAGACAATTCCATGGCTGAATTCATGCTGCCGTCGATGGGCAATTCTCGTGGAAGGGAGCAAGGTGAGCGACGAGGTCCTCCCCTCGATCCCACTGTACCACCAAAGCAGGCCCTCCGAGATCCTCCCCATCCTCGGCATCCCAGTCAGAAGAAAGACCAGGTGGTTGACCTGAGAAGCCAGTTGAGTTCCAGGGATCATGAAGTGAACTCACGGGACCTAAGGACGAGGCTCAGTCTGACCAAGCGCTTGTCCCCTCCTCGTCTCGTCATGGCTCCTCGACGTCCCGACTCACCCTGACCCCGTCGACCCCATCAGGATGCTCCTCGTCCTCGTAGGGACTCTCCTCATCCTCGATATCGAGAGTTTGCACGGCCGAGAACTCCCGAGCCATACAGAATGTTGCTTGGTGGCCATGAGTTAGAACCAAGACGTGATAAAGCACCATCCCAACGTCGTGACAGCCACAGAAATGACGCTGAGCATAGCAGGGTGAATGGTCACCCCAAGGATAAATTAACCCGTAGTTCTCAACGCAACACTCACGCTAGCACTGACAAGGGGGTAGAAACCAGACAGTGGGAACTACTGAAGCAAAGGCTGGACGACATGGAAATGGGAAAGAAGGCTGATAGCGACGACTATGACTGGTCCACCCGTCCATTCTCTCGGAGGATCACTGAAGCACCACCAAATCCTCACTTTAAGGTCCCAAATTTTGAAAAGTACAACGGAACCACTGATGCGAAAGACCACATGCAAAGTTTTGAGCAAACCATGAATCTCCTCACCACCGATGATGACATGCTTTGCAAAGCTTTCGCGAGCACCTTCTCCGGAACAGCCTTGACCTGGTTCCGCGAGCTTAAAAAAGGTTGCATCGATTGCTGGAGGGGCATGAGGAGAATGTTCTTAGACCACTTTGCCACTGCTGGTAAGAGGAAGATAAGATTGACTAACCTTGCCAATATCGAGCAAGGAAAAGGAGAAACCACCCTCAGTTATTACAACAGATTCCGTAAGATGGCGGAACAAGTGGAAGAGAGCCTCACTGACAGGGAGGTTATTGTCTGCTTTAATTCAGGATTGAGATCCGGTCCCCTCATCTATGAGCTGTCCGCTAGAGAACCTAAGTCTAAGGCTAATTTGTACAATGTCACCTATGCCATTGCCATGGCGGAGGACAAAAGCAAGAAAAGGGGATCTGATAAGGCGGAACCAGAAGCGGCCGGTGCTCGCCACGATGACAAGGGCAATGGTAAGGGTTCCAAGGGGAAGAATAGAATGAGAAGTACTGAAAAACCTGAAGTATTCACCCCACTTACCGAACCCACTTAAGAGATTATGCAGTTGTGTAAGTACCCAAATCTGGCTCATGCCTTCCGGTTAAGTTTCCCGGCAATTTCTCGGACTTTCTTAAAGTTCAGGGGCCATTCGGGAACTTTTCCTAACTTTCCAAGAAGGGAAGGACCTATTAGGAATTAAAATTCCAAGCAGTCCCTCGCTGGAAAGGGCATTCTAGAATCTGCCACCTTGCAGGCTTCTAGAAGGAAAACAGATAAGGTTAACTATGTCACGCGACATACCTTGCCATGACGAATTCTAGAATCTGCCACCTTGCAGGCTTCTAGAAGGAAAATGGATAAGGCTAACTATGTCACGCGACATACCTTGCCATGACGAATTCTAGCTCGCCACCTTGCATGTTTTTAGAAGGAAAACGGTTATGGCTTATAATGTCGTGCGACATACTAAGCCAGTGCCATGAAGCCTATAAATAGAGGCGAGCACCTCTCGTTTCGGGGATCCTTTTTCACTCCTTAGTGTCACTCTGTCAAAATATGCCCAGAAGCATAGTCTCTCTCCTCATATATACCCAAAACACATACTAATCCTCTAAAATCACTCACCATTCAATCAATCCAACACCACTTTATATACACACAAAGAACCAATGGTTCTCATTGAACCAAGGCTTGATATCAGCTCCAGAGGCTGATGTTTGAAGGCTCCTATATCTAACTTGATATAGGAAGTCGGGGATCTTCAAGGGTAACGATTCTCTATCCTTTTCTCTCCCTCTATCTTCCTTATACATGAGATCTACGTACTAAATGTGTTGATTTTGATGCATCCTTAGTAAGATTGCATGTTCTAGTTTCATATTGTTTAGATCCACATCTGTTTTCACATCATTTCATGTAATAGCGTCGGCTTGATATTGTTTTGTATGAACACTCGAGATGAGTGTGGATTCCTCATATCCACACCCTCTTGAAGTGTTCACTATTGACATACTTGCTCTCTGAGACCCATTTGTGATGCAACTTGCCTAGATTGTGGCTTTGCTGTGTCTGTAAATGTGGCTTATAAAAGTCTCTGCAAATGGCTAACTATGTCACGCGACATACCTTGCCAGGCAAGTTGTGTCACGCGACAACATTGGCCAGTTTGCAGAAACTTCATTTTTTCATTTGTAATCTGATTTTTACCTTTTCCAAGTTATACTCTCATATCAATCTACACTTAAAATAGCATATTTGCATATAAAGCAGTATCATTTGCATCAAAAGAGCATCCTTTTTATATAAAAATGACATCTTTATGCATAAAGTAGCATCCTTTGCACTTAAAATCTCATTTTTACATTAAAAGTTGCATCCTTTGCACTTAAAACCTCATTTTTACATTAAAAGTTGCATCCTTTGCACATAAGATGTCATCTTTTTCATTAAAAGTGTCATTTTTATCTTAAACATGCATTCCCTAGTCCCCATTGGTACTTGGAGCATCTCTTGGAACGAGATGATGTAAAGGTCCTATCTTTACATCATTTCTTCCACTTAATGATGCCATAGACGGATTCTCCTTTAGAAAAGGATGAGCCCTAGCCACATATCTCCGATCATCACTTGAGACGAGCACAAATGTCCCGAAAAAGTCCAAATCGTCTCAAGATGTAGGATTGATAGGCAAAGGTCCTTCCCTTCTAAAGAGTCTCATCCTTGGACTCTAAAACGGTGTCCCTATCTTGATCACATGTGACCCAAGGTCTCATCATGATGATCATAAGTCCAAGATGAGAATGGGACCAAAGTCCCTAATACATAAAAATCCAAGGAATCCCGAGCGATAACCAACTCATGATTTATACGTCCGGAAGACCACTTGGTACATTCCCCCCTTTTCAAAGCACACATCCCACACACGAAAACACTAAGGCAAGTATGAGAAGCGGATCCTGGAAGACTTGCTTCGGCAAGGCTCTTTGGGTGAACGACGATCCGTTCTTCCCAAAGGGTAACTTAACCTCCGGACCCAAATCCTTTTTTTCAATGTTTTGAGGAAATCAAAATGGCGTGGCGACTCCATTTTTCAATTTAAACCGAACGTTTCCAAACTGATGTGAGGCGGTGATCCCCCTTACACGAGAAAGTGGTTCCAAACAAAAAAGGAAGAACCGCTTATCTTGGGCACCACATTCACAGTTTGGCGACTCCGCTGGGGACTTCCCAAAGGAGAAAGCTTTCATTTTTAAAATAAAAAATGATACCCGGTATATAGGTGGAAACCATTAACCTTCCTGTATCGCTTCCTAACCCGAGGCTTGGGATAAACGATGGTCTAACAATCCCACGTACAGGTATCTCTTTTTGAAAAAAAAGGAAAGCTTTTTCCGAGAGGGTTAGCCTTCTGCCACGGGCCCGCTTCTCATACTTGCCCTATGTCTCTTGCATTGCATTGCATGCATCTATTGGTTCTTGGGAAATGTGCATATTCTGAAACTGAACAGGAAGCATTCTGGAAGCTGAAAAGGTGCCAAAAAGGCCGGGAAAGCAGCCTGCAGATCAAAGGAAATGGAACCTGGAAAGTTGCTGGATGCAGCCGTACGGCTTAATCCTCCCTGGATTCTGACCGGGCGGCTTCATTGGCAATTCCACCAGGACAAAAAATTGAGGCTAATCTGGCAACCTTGGCAGCTTGGGGCTATTCAGTTCCAAGACTGACCGGGGCTCCCAGAAAATTTACGTGCTTATTTGCTGCATTTCCCCCGTCCCGAAAAATCATTCCTTTTAAAACACATTTCTGAAAATCTCTGTTTTAACTCAAAAAGGAACATTTTTTTAGGAGGCCGCACACAACGCGCACCATTATATCCTGTACACTTTGCACGCACGTCCTTCAACCCGGGATGGTTGTTCGATTGCGATACGGACTGACCTTACGATGCTCCCGGACGCGCACGGAATCATCCCAAACTCCCCATGGCAGCCAGTGTCGACCAATGCACAGTCCGTGTCACACGTTTCAAGAAACTGTGACTTTTGGTTGGTTTTTGGTTTAGTCCGTGTCATATAGCCCAGTTGTATACCCCCGTAAAGGTCAAGCCTTAGCCCATGACGGAAGTCAAGATCTTTCGCGCAAGCGAAGCTCTGCCGAAATTCCGACAAGAAAAAATTGGCAAGATCTTGACTCCGGCATTGACTTTGACCTTGACCCGCACGGAATGCGTAAGAGTCGAGACCGAGTCCGTGCCAAAAATCCAAAGATCTTTCGCGCAAGCGGAGCTCTGCCGAAATTTCGACAAGAAAAAATTGGCAAGATCTTGACCCGGCGTTGACTTCGACTTCGACTCACGCACAGAGTATGCAACGAAGTTCAATGTGACACTGTGTCATCCAACTTTTACCGCCCGACTCATGCCTATTATCTTCTCGGACATTGCCGAAAAGTCAAAACGTCATTCGCGTAAGCAAAACTCTGTTGAAATTTCGTTAAGGCTGAAAGACGAGACTTTTTCGGCATTGCCTTGACTATAATCCGCATCGCTCGCGCGTTAAAAGTTCTTATGACCCGCTAGACCCTTTAGGAGCGTTCTTCTCTCTCAGTCGGTGGGATCCGCGTGCCCTATAGGACCCTCGCCCGGGGCTGTCCACCCTGGGAGGTCGAAATACAGGTGGAATACGAGGGGCTTATAGACGTAGTGACGGAATCCACTGATCCAGGATCTAGAGTAGTTGCAAAAAAGAAGGGCAACCCCTTTTCCAACCAAATAGAAATTAATAAAAGACACTATTTTAAGTAAATTGAAAGATTCTTAATTGCATGTTACTTGAGCCTTCAGCATAAACACCTACCTCCGAGTCTAAACCTCACCTACCTCTGAGTCTAAACCTCACCTACCTCCGAGTCTAAATCTCACCTACCCCTTAGTCTAAACCTTGTCTATCCCTTTCCCGCAGCAAGAAAGAAGTGGGTGAGAATACCGAGTCAGCGGCTTGTCAGTGCAGAATTCTCAGATAGCTCGCCAGAATCCTCAGTTTTGTCAGCCCAGAGAGTCAGAATGGCAGATTTGACAGAAAACCGCAGTGGTTTGGGTAACCCGATGACCAGGGAAGAAGAGCTAGCCTTAGCCTTGGAAGGCAGTCGTAAGGTCCATGAGGAACAGCAAGCCATGCTTATCGATGCGCTCCGTAGTCATGGGGTTCAGATAATGGTCGAAGACAATGGTTCCCTGGTTATGGTAGAAGATGAGACTCCAGATGCAGCAATTTCAGCTCCCCCATCCTATAACCAATGCCCTCCTCAATCCACATATGATCCCTTGCCAAGGACTACCCCTTTTCATTCCTTTCCAACATCCCAAGCCATCAGGGTTCCAACGTCCTCACCTCCTCAGATAAGATCCAACTTTGTTCACTACCAACAGAGAGCAAATGCTACAGCTACCCCAATCTCTCAGCCCCAACAGCTTCGTACTACCCAGCAGTCTTATCTAGATCAACTTGCTCCTGGTGCCTCTCAGGTTTCACCACTGGGTTTTAATCAGTTTGTTTCCCCCCACATCTTGGAATGGGTCAGTTTACCGCTTCACAGCCCCAGTCAGGTTCGGGCCATCATCTTGGAATGGGTCAGTTTGCAGCTTCCCAAGCCCGACAGTTTGACATGACCCCGCAAGCCAATTTGGGTCAGTTCGCTCCTCAGGCTCCATGGTTCGAAGGGGGTCAGCTTGCTTCCGTCAATTCTCAAAGCCCACTTGCCCCTGTAATATTGCAAGCTCACATGGGCCACCAGGCTTTTATCACTACTTCATCAGGCTCACCGTATTCACCGCATCCTCCATGCTCTACCCCGCCCCTCCAGTTGGGAAGTCAGACAAGGTCAAATGCTCCTCATCCAATTCTTCACTCAGCTGTTACGCAAGCTGCTCCTGCTCATCAAGTGCAGTATACGCATTGCTCTTCTAGTCACGTTCCTCAGTGTGGTCAAGATACGTTCAGTCCTACTTTTATGGTGCCTCGAACCTCATATCTTCAGCAACCTTTTGGATCAGCGCTCAGTACTCCCTGGTATTCAACTATTACGAGCCATATATCCCCATCTTCGACAGCTGTCAGACTTTATGAGGTCCCTTATGAGTCTCACCATTCCCGATCCTTTGGTTCGTATTCTTATGCTTCAAGTTTGACTTACAAGGAAGGTCACAGTCACGCTTTGAAGGCTCAGACTGTCATCTCTCCCACCAGGGTACTTCCTACTGTGGTTTCATTTGCTGATGCCAATCTTGTGGCGGGGTCGTGTGATCCTAATGCTCCTATTGACTCGTTCGAAGGAATATTGGTAAAGCCAATTAAGAAAATACAGGAAAAGCCTAGCAGCGAAAGTGTCGACAATCGCTCGACTCAAGCCATCTCACCCTACCAATCTCGCGTATCTGACACCAAGGAGTCGAATCTTGATGCTTACATCGATGATTACATCAAAAGGGTTCGTGCACGGGGAAGCACTTCTGGTCTGAAAATGTCTCGCCGCTATAGACCTTACCCTTCCAACACGGCACATCTAGTAAAGGAAAGAAGGCATTGTGTACAATGGACGACATCAAAAAGGTACCAATAAATAGTGGTCCTCTGAGACAGCGAGAACATTTTGACGATTTTGGGATACCCATGGGCTCAATCTTCAAGGCTTTAGTAAAGCTAGGCCTCCTGGAGCCCCTCAGAGACTACCATCCAAAGAGCTCAAATACACTCCTCGACATGAATAAGCATTGCACCTTCCATAGTCATTATGGCCACACGACCGACAACTGTATAGCCTTGAAGAGAGCGGTCCAAGGGTTAATCGAAGCGGGCAAGCTTGAGCGCCCCAATGGACCAAAACCGACAGACTCTGTTCAGAACGGTGACCAAGTCAATGACCAAGGTTCGGATCAAAGATCATCAAGAGTTTATTCCCCCCTAAGGGAGAAACCACATCCCGAGGATTTGAGTGTACCCTTAAGCAAAGTTTTAAATGGCTTGGTAAAGCAGGGTATCCTCGAACCCATGAAAAACTATCGGCCCAAGGACCCCAACATCCCTCTGGACACCACTAAGCACTGTGCTTTCCACCAATATCACGGTCATACAACCGACAACTGTATAGATTTGAGAAAGGCAATTCAGGGGTTAATTAAGGAGGGCAAACTCGAGCGCCTCAATGATCTCAACACTGCCAATGATTATTTCCCAAACAACATGAGTGTAAACGTGATTGAGATTCAGGATTCAAGCTCTGTGAATTCAACAGCCTTTGACATTTCCCTTAGCAAGCTAGATGTTTTAGTCGCAATGAATGTTGAGAGTGATTGGTTTGACTGCAACAAGCATGTGACCGTGGCAAAGCCGGATTTGGTAAAATGCTTTGAGCTCCCGCCCTCCGATAAGTTCACAACTGATGCCAAGGAAAAAAGGGAAGATGATAATATGGTGGCAAATAAGGCGGCCGTCAGGGCTGATAAGCAAGGAATTCCTGAACTCACCTAAGGCGGGTGTAATCTGTCATAGCTTCATGGGGAATTTACTTCCAATGCTGAAGGGTAGAAATGTGGTCCGACAGCGAAGAGTAGCTAGACTAGGGTTTACCTATCCTTAAGCAAGATTAAGAAATGAAACAGTCTCTCAGTCAACCTTCGTAGGTTCTAGTACTTTTCTCTTTCAATCAAGTCCTCCTCGGACATTTGTAGTTAATCTTAAATCTTCTATCAAAGAGTCTTTTTCTTTTCTTGCTAGACTTAAGACATTATTTGCACACCTACATTACATTTAATGAAATGGTTTTATTTTATATGATCACTTGCATTGTTCAATAAATAATCTCTCGAAATAATTAACGTTCTGATTAATCGGTGTAAGGAAGTCAACTAATGCCTCCCCCATACACTTTCCTTACCCCACAAAAGGCCTCCATCAAACTATACACTTTCCTTATCTCATAAAAGCCTTCATCGAGCCATGCGCCTCCCAAATCATGTCCTCACCATCATCTTGACCAAGTCAACGACGGCGGTAACGTCAAGGGACAACAAAAGGCCACTCAGCTTTGAAAGATTGACCCCATGTCGACAACAACCTAGGAGCCTGCCTTAGACCTCAAGGGTATCAAGACAGTTCAAGCTGGGGCTCGCCTTAGACCTCATGTGCTTTAAAAAAAAAAAAAAAAAAAAAAAAAAAATCGAAAAAACGAGGCCAAGGACCCAGCATCGCCAATCATAAGCTTGACAGGTGAGGCAAAGTCAAAGCTGAAAGAATGAAAGTTGTAAATGACAAATGGAGTGGTCAATGCAAAGGCAGAAACATTTCATAAGCCTTTAAGCATATGCCAATTATTTCTGTCCCCATGAAAGACGAAAATCAAAAGCAACCGTCCAAAATGACTTGGTCAAGGAATTATCCCGAGGCTCATGCCTCATCATCCAACCTTCTCATCCGAGCCTTTCCACCAAAGGAACCACAAAGGTTCAAATCCCATTTCCTAAAGCCAAACACAGTTTAGCTGAAAGCCGAACTACGCCGACCTGAGCTCCTCACAATGAGGGGAACGTAGGCAATCAGAAATGGTCCGGTCATAAGCATATTCAAATTCCAGAAGGTCCGGTCTCATCAAATGACCTTTCTCATAAGCATATTCAAATCCCAGAAAACCCGGTCTCATCAATGACCTCCCTATACACAAACCTTTCTTTCACACCCAGCCAACCTTGATCCTCGACACTGGTTGACTTTCTCCTCATGATTAATCAGAATGTTTGTTCATATCGAGATTAATGGTTGAATAACCCGAACATCAATAAAGGGTTTTAAGCAATCTTGTGATCATTGTAAATAAAACAAGTTTTCAGATGTCTTGACAAGTCTTCCTTTTCTACATCTTAGGAAAAATAGTGTTAAACACTGATTTTCTGTCAGCAGGGGCTTCCATACACTTTTACCATTTCTACACTTATACTCTCTCAAAAGAGTCAAACCCAAAGCGAGTTTTTGTACCTACATCGAATAAGGCCATCAAAATAACACGAGATCGGGATCTATTCCCACATTTCGAAAAATATGCCCCTGCATGTATAAATTCTTTTCTTTTACATCTTCTTAAGGTTGACTGAGTGACTAAAGAAAATAAGAAAGTAAGTACAAAAGGATAGATTTTTCCCTCTTCTGCTAAAATTCGCATTAGGGCTACCTTGAAACTCTTTAAGATTGGGGTTTTGCCAAGCCATTTCCTTAGACTGGGGCTTCTTTAGCCACTTTTGGGGTCCGCCTCGGGTTCTTCACTAGGTCCCTAGATGGATTCAGTTCGATCAGATCAACCTCAGGATCACTTTTGCAGTACCAATCAGATTGGGACTCTTGCTAGGTCATAAGATTGGGGATCTGCTAAGTCACTTCTTCAAAATCTAGACTTCGCCTGCTCAGTTTTTCAAACCAGGGCTTCGCTAAGCAAAGGGATGTTTTGAAAGCCTACCTCGAGCAAATTCTTCGGTGTCCAAGTTCGAGAATGAGATTGTAATCAGGACTGGGGCTTAATCATGACTTTAAGTCCAACGTTGGAAGTCAAGTCTACAAGACCCCTTTTGCACTCACCAGAATCAGAATCTCTTTTAGAAGCCATAATGGGTTTCACGCTTCATAATGTAATGCTTCAACGGATCGGGGCTGCGTCAAGTGCATTTTGAGATCAGTCATGGTCAACCAACGAGTTTGGTTTTATAATCATTTCATTCGGGCCTTCCCCACGATACTTTGTCAAGCTGGGATCTTCGCAAGTCATTTGGAGAAGTTTTTGTTCATGGATTCCTTGAGGTCGTTTCAAATGTGACCCTCTCTTTGGATGACCAGTCAGTTCAGTGTTTCGCTGTTATCTTGGATCAGACCATCAGCCAGAGCTCTACCGAGTCATCTCATCAAGTCAGGGCTTCGCCAATGAAAGGATCTTTCCTCGCTTTAATAGAACCTGGGGCTTTGCAGAATTCTTTCCTCAGACCGGGGCTTCAATAAGTCACATCCACCCTCAGAAGAGAGGTTTTGTCACTTTGACCATTTCTTTAAGTCTTTGGTTCTAAAATCCTGCCAGCATCAGCTTCAAGTGTCAAAGTGTGAGAAAGGAACGAACTTCAATCAAGACCCGAGGTTTAAACCCGATCTCAGCCCAGGAGGGAATTCTGGTCCCCATGATACCTTTTGGCAGCATTAACAACATTTCAGCAACAATGACAGTTCAGTCCGCACCCAAGGGATACGACCCTAACTGCTCAAAACCTGCCCAAACAGTTCCCCAACACGTTCTTACATAAAACCCCTTTCACATTGCCTTCCCACTAAAGAGTCAGCCCGCGGCTCATGTGACATGCACAAAGAGAAATAACCTTAATTGATTGCAAATCAAAATAGGAAATACTTTTGCCCAAAGTTAGGCTCGCGCATGCCCCAAAAGAAAAATAAAAAAAATATACATATAAAAAAAATCATCATTCTAAGTGATTTCATGAATTGTTTGTCACCCCTTTAGCTTTGCTAACATATTCATGGCCATATCATTTCATGCCTACATGCGCCGTCACAAATGTCATACATATCCCTGTTTGTCTCTTCACTAACGAATGCAGGAATTCAAGCGTGAAAGACCATTTTCCATCGCTACGGAGACTCATCCTCAACAGGAAAGATATTCACCAAAGCCCAAAATCAATGGTTTCAACAATATTGCAAGAAATCAAATCCCCTTTTCGGCAAGAAATGATTCCGGGCAAAACATGAGAAGACCATCTCCAGTGTCTGCAAATCGGTCAGGGATGCCAAGTTCTCAAGGGCAAATAGGTCAGGGACGCCAAGTTCTCAAGTGCAAGCAGGTCAGGGACGCCAAGTTCTCAAGTGCAAGCAGGTCAGGGACTCCAAGTTCTCAAATGCCAATCAGTCAAAGGTACCTCACGCCCCCCAAATGTTTCAACATCTCGATCAGGTGCATCAAGACTCTCAGCTCTATCCACTACCACACAGCCCCCGCGACTTGCTCTCCGGCAGGTAAGCATAGCAAAGGTACGTTAGTCTCTCAACACATCTCAGAAATATGCATACATTCACAAATGTTTCATGATTACCCATAACTTTTGCTACCTCTATCTCTAGTTTGAAAGAGATAGTGAAGTACGCTTTAGTTTTCCCAACTTCAGCTACCTTTATCTCTGATTCGAAAGAGATAGTGAAGTACGCTTTAGTTTTTCCAACTTCAGCTACCTTTATCTCTGATTCGAAAGAGATAGTGAAGTACGCTTTAGTTTTTCCAACTTCAGCTACCTTTATCTCTGATTCGAAAGAGGTAGTGAAGTACGCTTTAGTTTTTCCAACTTCAGCTACCTTTATCTCTGATTCGAAAGAGATAGTGAAGTACGTTTAAGTTTTTCCAACTTAAGCTACCTCTATCACAGATTGAGAAGTACGCTCAAGTTCTCCAAACTTTAGCTACCTCTATCACAGATTGAGAAGTACGCTCAAGTTCTCCAAACTTTAGCTACCTCTATCACAGATTGAGAAGTACGCTCAAGTTCTCCAAACTTAAGCTACCTCGATCACATATTGAGAAGTACGCTCAAGTTCTCCAAACTTAAGCTACCTCTATCACAGATTGAGAAGTACGCTCAAGTTCTCCAAACTTTAGCTACCTCTATCACAGATTGAGAAGTACGCTCAAGTTCTCCAAACTTAAGCTACCTCTATCACAGATTGAGAAGTACGCTCAAGTTCTCCAAACTTAAGCTACCTCTATCACAGATTGAGAAGTACGCTCAAGTTCTCCAAACTTTAGCTACCTCTATCACAGATTGAGAAGTACGCTCAAAGTTCTCCAAACTTAAGCTACCTCTATCACAGATTGAGAAGTACGCTCAAGTTCTCCCAAACTTTAGCTACCTCTATCAAAAAGATTGAGAAGTACGCTCAAGTTCTCCAAACTTTAGCTACCTCTATCACAGATTGAGGAAGTACGCTCAAGTTCTCCAAACTTAAGCTACCTCTATCACAGATTGAGAAGTACGCTCAAGTTCTCCAAACTTTAGCTACCTCTATCACAGATTGAGAAGTACGCTCAAGTTCTCCAAACTTTAGCTACCTCTATCACAGATTATGAAGTACGCTCAAGTTCTCCAAACTTAAGCTACCTCTATCACAGATTGAGAAGTACGCTCAAGTTCTCCAAACTTTAGCTACCTCTATCACAGATTGAGAAGTACGCTCAAGTTCTCCAAACTTAAGCTACCTCTATCTCACAGATTGAGAAGTACGCTCAAGTTCTCCAAACTTTAGCTACCTCTATCTCACAGATTGAGAAGTACGCTCAAGTTCTCCAAACTTTAGCTACCTCTATCTCACAGATTGAGAAGTACGCTCAAGTTCTCCAAACTTTAGCTACCTCTATCTCATAGATTGAGAAGTACGCTCAAGTTATCCAAACTTTAGCTACCTCTATCTCACAGATTGAGAAGTACGCTCAAGTTCTCCAAACTTTAGCTACCTCTATCTAACAGATTGAGAAGTATGCTCAAGTTCTCCAAACTTTAGCTACCTCTATCTCACAGATTGAGAAGTACGCTCAAGTTCTCCAAACTTTAGCTACCTCTATCTCACAAATTGAGAAGTACGCTCAAGTTCTCCAAACTTTAGCTACCTCTATCTCACAGATTGAAAAGTACGCTCAAGTTCTCCAAACTTTAGCTACCTCTATCTCCTCGATAGTGATGTAAGCTCTAGTTTCCTCATGTGACAACCTCCATTAATTGTCAATCAGGTGACAACCTCCATTAATTGTCAATCAGGTGACAACCTCCATTAATTGTCAATCAGGTGACAACCTCCATTAATTGTCAAATCAGGTGACTCCTCCATTAATCGTCAAAACTTCAAGAATCCTAGACATCGTTCCTAACTATCTAGTGAGACTTGAACTACGACCAATGCTTGATTCCTCCGGGATACGTGGGTAGCCTTTCATAAAGGTCCAGCCATCCGACCACATCGGTCACCCTTTTCATGCCTCACTCCTTAGTGGTGCATGAGCCAAGGCCCAGCCATCCGACCACAGTGGTCACCCTGTCCCTTCGTCACTCCTCAGTGGTGAAGTAGCCCCTCATAGAGGTCCAGATATTCGACCACATAGGTCAAATTCCTTTACCTAGCATATCCCCAGTAGGATTAGTCACTTGACCTCCTAGGTCACTTTCCCTTCTATTTCCCTAGCAAGAGACCAGCTTCTGTTCACCATTCCCCAGCGGATCTTATTCCGAACTACGACCTGGCTTGATTCCTCCGGGATACGTAGGTAGCCTACTTTAGGTTCAGCCAATTCATCACATATGACACACCCCTCTCCCCAGTGGATTCCAAACTACGATCTGGCTTGATTCCTCCGGGATACATAGGTAGCCTACTTTAGGTTCAGCCACTCGACCTCCTTGGTCACCCAATCCGTCTCGACAGTTCGCCTGATTGGATCTTTTTTTATTGATAACCCCACTTGCCCTGCAAGTAACGTTGTCGAGGGGCTTCTGTAAGTACCCAAATCTGGCTCATGCCTTCTGGTTAAGTTTCCCGGCAATTTCCCAGACTTTCCTAAAGTTCAGGGGCCATTCGGGAACTTTTCCTAACTTTCCAAGAAGGGAAGGACCTGTTAGGAATTAAAATTCCAAGAAGTCCCTCGCTGGAAAGGGCATTCTAGAATCTGCCACCTTGCAGGCTTCTAGAAGGAAAAGGGATAAGGCTAACTATGTCACGCGACATACCTTGCCATGACGAATTCTAGAATCTGCCACCTTGTAGGCTTCTAGAAGGAAAATGGATAAGGCTAACTATGTCACGCGACATACCTTGCCATGACGAATTCTAGCTCTCCACCTTGCATGTTTCTAGAAGGAAAACGGTTATGGCTTATAATGTCGTGCGACATACTAAGCCAGTGCCATGCATCCTATAAATAGAGGTGAGCACCTCTCGTTTCGGGGATCCTTTTTCACTCCTTAGTGTCACTGTCAAAATATGCCTGTAAGCATAGTCTCTCTCCTCATATATACCCAAAACACATACTAATCCTCTAAAATCACTCACCATTCAATCAATCCAACACCACTTTATATACACACAAAGAACCAACGGTTCTCATTGAACCAAGACTTGATATCAGCTCCAGAGGCTGAAGTTTGAAGGCTCCTATATCTAACTTGATATATGAAGTCAGGGATCTTCAAGGGTAACGATTCTCTATCCTTTTCTCTCCCTCTATCTTCCTTATACATGAGATCTACGTGCTAAATGTGTTGATTTTGATGCATCCTTAGAAAGATTGCATGTTCTAGTTTCATATTGTTTAAATCCACATCTGTTTTCACATCATTTCATGTAATAGCGTCGGCTTGACATTGTTTTGTATGAACACTCGAGATGAGTGTGGATTCCTCATATCCACACCCTCTTGAAGTGTTCACTATTGACATACTTGCTCTCTGAGACCCATTTGTGATGCAACTTGCCTAGATTGTGGCTTTGCTATGTCTGTAAATGTGGCTTATAAAAGTCTCTGCAAATGGCTAACTATGTCACGCGACATACCTTGCCAGGCAAGTTGTGTCACGCGACAACATTGGCCAGTTTGCAGAAACTTCATCTTTTCATTTGTAATCTGATTTTTACCTTTTCCAAGTTATACTCTCATATCAATCTACACTTAAAATAGCATATTTGCATATAAAGCAGTATCATTTGCATCAAAAGAGCATCCTTTTCATATAAAAATGACATCTTTATGCATAAAGTAGCATCCTTTGCACTTAAAATCTCATTTTTACATTAAAAGTTGCATCCTTTGCACTTAAAACCTCATTTTTACATTAAAAGTTGCATCCTTTGCACATAAAATGTCATCTTTTTCATTAAAAGTGTCATTTTTATCTTAAACATGCATTCCCTAGTCCCCATTGGTACTTGGAGCATCTCTTGGAACGAGATGGTGTAAAGGTTTTATCTTTACATCATTTCTTCCACTTAATGATGCCATAGACGGATTCTCCTTTAGAAAAGGATGAGCCCTAGCCACATATCTCCGATCATCACTTGAGACGAGCACAAATGTCCCGAAAAAGTCCAAATCGTCTCAAGATGTAGGATTGATAGGCAAAGGTCCTTCCCTTCTAAAGAGTCTCATCCTTGGACTCTAAAACGGTGTCCCTATCTTGATCACATGTGACCCAAGGTCTCATCATGATGATCATAAGTCCAAGATGAGAATGGGACCAAAGTCCCTAATACATAAAAATCCAAGGAATCCCGAGCGATAACCAACTCATGGTTTATACGTCCGGAAGACCACTTGGTACATTCCCCCCTTTTCAAAGCACACATCCCACACACGAAAACACTAAGGCAAGTATGAGAAGCGGATCCTGGAAGACTTGCTTCGGCAAGGCTCTTTGGGTGAACGACGATCCGTTCTTCCCAAAGGGTAATTTAACCTCCGGACCCAAATCCTTTTTTTCAAAGTTTTGAGGAAATCAAAATGGCGTGGCGACTCCATTTTTCAATTTAAACCGAACGTTTCCAAACTGATGTGAGGCGGTGATCCCCCTTACACGAGAAAGTGGTTCCAAACAAAAAATAAAATAAACAAAAAAGGAAGAACCGCTTATCTTGGGCACCACATTCACAAGTTGGTAAACCTTCCTCCTCCCCGTCCACTGAGCGACAAACCGAAGTTCCCTCGTGATACATCTAAATTCTGTGATTTCCACAAGGACCACGGTCACAATACTGATGGCTGTTGGGCCCCAACGTTGGGTCGACGAGGGAAAGCTAGACCGCTATGTCATGAAGAAAGATGGCAAGTAGAAGAGAAAGGAGGAGGAAAGTGAAGATGATGACAAAAGTGAGGACGGAGAACGTAGGCCTCCTAGGGCCAAATTATATGTGATCCGAGAGGAGGTGACTTCTACCAGAAAGCTAAGGGACCAAATCCACGAATTAAGCAAAGTGTACCACGTGCCTGCTTGGATTCATAAGGCGGAAGAGGTCATTACTTTTTCTCCCAACGAATTGGCAGGAAGTCGTGCTGCCCGTGAACAACCCTTGGTGATAAAGGGTCGGATTGATAATGTGGAATCAGAGAGATTACTTATGGACACGGGTGAAATTACCCGGATCCGAGAAAGGCTTCGCAGCCCCGGCATCTGGCATCTTTCGCGTTGGAGCGGTTTATGTCTCGCCGTTTTTGTTTTTGTAGAGTCGCCACGCCGTTTTTATTAAGCCCAAAACATTGAAAAAGGGCATCAGTTTAAAGAAAATTTTAAACTGTTTTTGTGTGATGAGATTTTGAGTTCGGAGGTCAGATGACTCCCCGGGAAGAGAATATTAGAATATTAGAGCTCACCCGAGTAGCCTCGTAAAACGAGTCTTTCGGATACCCCTAATATCCTTTAAATGTTGTGTGTGTGTGTGTGCTTTTAAAAATGCATGTCAGACGGATGTCTACATTGTATGCTATGTATGAAAATGTATTGAAATAGTGTAGGAAGGAAGCCTTACCAATGTTGGTTCGTGTCTGTCTTCCTACTGGGAATGGTGTTTGAGGTCGGAGTAAGCGTTCCTGGGTATGGATCCTGGATTGCTTCGGGAGGGACCGATTGGTCGCGGACGAGTTTCGGCGTGAGTTGAGGTTGTAGGCTGCCGCGGCGAGAGGTTCGGCGTGCGTGGGGATCGTCGGGATCACTCTGCGCAGGTTCGGCGTGCGTTGTGGTGGCGGTGGAGTCACTCGGGCAGAGTTTCGGCGTGGTTTGGGATCGTCGGTTTGACTCGGAAAGAGCCGGACACCGTGGAAAGACTGTGCAAGGCCTCGGAGTACCACGAGGGGCCTCGCAGTACCTCGAGAGTGCCTCGGGGCGGCGCGGAGCGTCTCGGGAGCGCTCGGGGAGGCTTCGGAGCACCACAAGTGGAGCTCGGAAGGCCTCGGAAGGATCCGAAAGGGGCCGGGAGTGCCTCGAGAGGACTCTAGAGGGGAGCCGAAGGCTAAGGGAGGAAGAGAGGAAGAGGGAGGTGTGTGAAAATGAGGAGGGGAGCCCTCTATTTATAGTAAAAATTTCGGAGCAAAGAGGTCCGTACGGACCTTCTTGGTTATCCGAATTTTGGATTTCCTCGATTTGAGGAATCTCGCAATGATGGAGAATATTCGGAATGATGGTGTTCCCTCGAGTTGCAAGGTCCGCACGGACCATCTTGCATGAAAGAGGTCCGTACCTGACCAACTCGCAGGAAGTAATCATTTTCCCGGGATTTGAGGGAATATTGTGGACTTTAAGGATTTAGTAATCATTGAAACAAAGAGGTCCGTACGGACCTTAATTGCTTTTCGATTTCCCGCTAAAACCCCAAAAGGTCCTTTTTGTCCCTTTTTATCCCTGCGAAGGCTCCTCCCTTGGTTTGGTTGGGGGTTTGAGAGGGTTTTGAGAGGGTTTTGAGTGAGAGAGGTCTCCAGAGGCTGCGTTGATGAGTCTCGGTGTTTCCTGTGCTTGAAAGGGGGTGATCCAGATGGGGTACTTACGTAAGCCTCGACGACGTCACATATGAAAGAAGTGGGAGTCGCCGATAAGATAAGGGTCCTAATCTGGATCGCGTCTTTGGGAGAGGAAGTGACCGTGAGGGTCAATGTGAGGACGTGGTGGTGTCCTTTTGTGTGACCTTAGGTCAATAAATTTGGACCACTGTGATAGGATTCCTACGTATCCTCTGGCGGGAATCAAGCACAGTCGTAGTTCGGGTGTGGGGTGAGTGTTTTGTGAATGCGGGCGTGGTGGTGCCCTGGAGTGTTGTGTGACCGCCGAGGTCAGTGTGGTGAGGACGTGGTGGTGTCCTAAGATGTGGTGACCGCCGAGGTCAATTGTGAGGACGTGGTGGTGTCCTGGGATGGAAATTTTACGATTTTCCGAATCGGGTGGTTTAAGGCCTTCCGGGCCGGAGATAGAGTGAGGACCTGAATCGTCTTCGATTGCGGTTGGTGCCACTGGAGGACTTTGAATCGTCATCGCGGCGGTTGGTGCCATGGTGCCACCGGAGGACTTTGAATCGTCTTACGGCGGCGGTTGGTGCCACGTTGGAGGACTTTGAATCGTCATCGGCGGCGGTTGGTGCCACGCCGGGAGGACTTTGAATCGTCATCCGCGCCGGGCATTGGTGTTTATGCGCGAGGACTTTGAATCGTCTTCTAGCCGCAGTTGGTGCCACGCTGGAGGACTTTGAATCGTCTTCTGGCGGCGGTTTGATGTAGTGCGCGAGGACTTTGAATCGTCTTCTAGCCGCAGTTTGATGTAATGCGCGAGGACTTTGAATCGTCTTCTAGCCGCGGTTGATGTAATGCACGAGGACTTTGAATCGTCTTCTAGCCGCAGATTGTGATGTAATGCGAGGACTTTGAATCGTCTTAGCGTGATTGTGGAACATGGCTGCCTTGTAGCTTCTGAGGGCGTAGATGCCTTTGTGTTTTTGCATGTTGATGTAAGAAAGGTTGGACTTACGATGACTGCGCGGTGCTTGGTGCCGTTGATTGCCGTTGAAGTGGGCAAGGATGATGGCCGGTCTTGAGTGAATAATGCGATCTTGTATGACTTCCACTTTGACTTGTTGGGGAGGAGCCTCGGGCTTACTTTGATGGCCGGTGTTTTGCGTTGCCGTTGGAAGTGGGCGAGAGTTCGGGCTTACATCCATTGCTTAGAGTGCTTGAATTCTTTGGGGATGCGTGACCTTGTAGGGGTCCTTTTGTTGGGAAGATGACTTCGGACCT
>JAFEMH010007853.1:0-73402 GCA_022495995.1 Adenophora triphylla var. japonica
GGAGAGGCATTTTTGCGTAATAGGGAATTGTGCTTGATCAAGTCTGGGATTGGGTGCACAACTTGCCTCTTATCCCGCCGCGAGTTCTAATAGTTCATACCCCTATTTTGATGGTTGGGAGCGACATTCCGACAACAAATAATGCTCCACGAATGTCAATCAACTGCAAGTGGTACTCGGCTTGTTGTGCCAACAATGAATGCTTTGTTCAAGATTTGTATGTCCTCTTCTTTAACCTTATCCTTCTTAACTCAATTTGGTATTTACACTTGAATAACTCTAACTTTCAACTTGCTTTTTATTTGTTTTCTAGATCATCGAGCTAAGTCAATGGAAAGCCGCTAGATTGCTAATCTTGGATACCGACAAGAAAAGGAAGAGACTTGCGCGGTGCCGCGATGTTATGCCTCTTGGTGTCCTTTCCCGCTAATCTTCCATTGCCCTTTTATCCCTCGATGGCACGAGACGCGCTGAAGAGATTGCCTTGGAGAAATCCCAAGGTTCATCTAAGGTTAGAGCTTAAACCCACTAACCCCGAAACAGATCAAAGCGGTAACAAAGAGAGAATTGTTGCGGTTTTACCCAGTGTCGCTCCTTACGCTCAAGAAGCTATCCCACTAAGCCTACGCCATTACTCAAGTCCTTCCATCTTGACTCAAGGCAATGTTCCACCAACTTTTCATCCATGCACAAAGCGGTTGATGCACATGTGGAAGACACAAGCGATCTTCACCTTTGAAGCTCTATTCAAACTAATCCTCTCACGCTCCTGTGGAAGATGCTTTATGGAGCCCATTCAGAAATGAAGTTCCTCCTTCATCTCGCGAAGTTGAGATTTGCGACTCTGACCAACACCTCCCAACTCCGCCCTCCAACTCCCCACGCGACCTCATCGTACTTCTATTGGTCTTCCACCTTTGGTGGCTCCAAGAAGATTTCATGAAGCCCACCGACTTTGAAGGAGCTCTATGAATTGAAGCAAGGAAGCCGCTAGAGTCCACTCGCCTTAAAGGGATTGATCAACGAAACTCGCGAGCGTTGAGGAGTGTTTGGTAGGCGATTACTGCCTTAATCCGTTGCCGGCTGATCCATAGCCTGGTTCAGAATGCAGTGATGGATATGGATGTAGACCATGCCGCTTGCCAAAAATTTGGGATTCACTTTTCAATGGTATGTCGCTCTTCTTTTCCTTAATACCATTTTGAGCTTTGTTCATTTTGTTCTTAACTTTAACTTTTTCCTTTAGATTGGAGCTTCTATTATGGGTATGGCCAAGCGAGAAAAACACTCGCCTTACCAAAGATTTAAAGCAAGGCTTGAGATTGCCAAACCAAATTTTGCGTGAAATGACAAAGCATCACCATTCGCGGCCGCTGTCGGAGAGGCGGGATGCCACCATTACCGCCCATGTGGAAAGAGCGAGATCATGCACCGAAGGCCCGGTTAGCGAAGCCGCTTCGGAATCAACTATCTTGAGGCCCCATTGTAAAAATGAACTCATTACCGCCAAAGGCGAGACTTGCAATGCGCGTTTTGCCAAGGATGATATCGCCAAGCTACGAAGAGCGAAAATGAGACTTTAAAAGAGATCATCACGCCCATTTGATTCTCAATTCTTTCAAGAGCGAGATAGCTAAAGGCTGCGGGAAGAAATGACTGGGAAAATCTGTGAGATCCACTTCTCTTAATGCCTTGATGGGCCAAACTTAAAGAGGACCTTCTTGACATTGAGTGAGTCAAACCTCTTTTCGGGTTATGCGTAGTCAGTGCAGTGCGATGCCTCAGAAATTCCCGCTATTACTATTCGAGCGGCTTTCAAAATGGGGCCTCGTAACCAATCTTCGGCCAGTTTGCCGCCTTGGACATCCTATGGTTTCCTTTTTCACCCGACGGTAACTTAAAGATCTTGCGAGGAGGATGCATTATTGGTGTAAATCGCCTTGGAATCCCGCTCCTATCCGAGGTTCCAAATGTCTCCAGTTTATGGAGCGATCAACTTGAACATAAACACAAACTTCTGGATGACGCCAAGATATCTGTGTTGGCGAAAGCTGATGTTCTACTCAACTACGGCTCCATCCATGAAAGCACCTCGATGCTTAACTTTAACTTGGTTTCTTTTTGAACAATTTTTTGTAACTCGCCGGGAAGGCTACAACAATTTACTTCTTTTTATTTGGGCTCGTGTGCCTTCAAACAATATTGACCATTCGCGGCCTTTGAGCTTGCCCACTTTAATTTCATAGCTTTGCTTGTTTATTTCATCATTCGTATCTCGCCTTTGCTACTTTGTTTTGATAGTTCATCAAAAATCTTTATTTTGCATAACAGGTACCCCATACTTATACTCCCATCGAAAAAGTGAAGTCGTCTTTAGGTGACTTTACTTATAGTGCACATGTCGCGGCTTGTATTGTCGCTGATCTTTGACTTTATTGATTTCTTCCTTACTTTCTTGATAACTTTTACTTAGAATAATTTCTTTCTTTTATGCATCAATATTTTTACATGCCTTAGAGGCGAGCTATGCTTTCCTTCCTTGAGCAACATCTTTTCATGCCATTTAGGCGAGATGTATTTCTCTTTCTTTAGCGACATCTTTACATGCCATTCAAAGTAGATGTGCTTTCTTGTTTATAGTCAGGTAGACTTTCTCATCATCGGTATAGACTTTCTCGTTTATAGTCGGTATAGACTTTCTCGTTTATAGTCAGATAGACTTTCTCGTTTATAGTCGCATCCATATACACGCCATTCAAGCGAGATGGGACTTTCATGTTTATAGTCTGTAGACTTTCTCTTTTATAGTCCGTAGACTTTCTTTTTTATGGTCCGTAGACTTTCTTTCTCTTGCCACTTGATGCGGCTTAATTTTCCTTTTTATTTTTCTCCACCAATTTGTTTTGATAATTCATCAAAAACCCTTTTACCTTCTTGTTTTTGGCGAGATAACACCATATACTTATACTCCCATCGAAAATGAAGTTTTCTTTAGGCAACTTTACTCTCAGTGACTTACGACATAAACATTATTGTTAATCAAAATATAATGAAAATAAGGCAAATTTGAGTCATAAAATTCCATACTTTCATTTCATTCAAAGTTTTCAAGACAAGCATAACTTCCATTCATGAATAAAATCTCCATATATTCATCATAATTACTATTGAAAAGATTCTAATAAGAATAACTTTAAATAAACAAATTACCCTTATCTATTCAATGATAATATCGCTTGAGGTGATCAACGCTCCATGCATTTGGGACATCTTTGCCGCCTTCTTCCTTCAAATGATATGTCCCTTCTGGCACAACCTTCGTAATCTGAAAGGGACCCTCCCATTTTGGATCTAGCTTTGCAAATCCCGCCGTTGCACCCTTAACCTCGTGACTTCTCAGCACCCAATCTCCTACCTTTGAATGACCTCTTATTCACCCTTTTGTCGTCTTTGTGCCTTCATCCTTTGTTTATAGTTAATCGTTCTCAATCTCGCTCTAAGCCTCTTCTCATCACATAAATCTAACTCGCTGCACCTTCTGTTGCCATTCAATACTTCATCATAATAGGTTACCCTATGAGTAGGCAAACCCATCTCTGCAGGAGCCATTGCTTCAGAGCCATAGGTCAATGCGAACGCTGTCTCGCCTGTTGATCCCTTCACCGTCGTCCTGACGTACCACAATGTCGTTGATAACTCCTCCAACCAAGCACCTCCCCTTTTCTCAATATTCTTGCATAAAATTTCCAGGACTTATTTGTTGGCGTCTTCTACTTGTCAATTACATTGCGGCCTATAAACCGCAGACTGCCAGTGTTTGATATTCAAGTTCGAGCAAAAACCATGAAACTTTTTCCTGAACTGCGGCCCATGGTCAGAAATAATTGCTCGCGGCATTCCATGGCGACAAAGGATCTCCTCAGTTACAAATCTGATTATCTGGTCCTCAGTAGTGGAAGTTAATGCTCTGGCCTCTGTCCACTTTTTGAAATAATCAACAACTACCACAATCATTTGAGCTCCTCCTTTGGCTTTAGGGAAAGGCCATATGAGATCAATCCCCCACATATCAAAAGGCCAAGCTGCTACTATAGGTGTATGTTCTTTGGCGGGCTGTCTAGGGATATTGGCGTGCCGCTGACATTGGTCGCATCTTCTCACATACTCCTCAGCATCCTTCTTCAGAGTCGGCCAATAATACCCATGAAACATAATTTTATTGGCCAAAGTTCTTTCTCCTGGATGACCACCACACACCCCCTCATGTACTTCAAATAAAACCTCATTCACCTTTCCTGGCTCCACACATCTCATTAAAGGCCGCGAGAAAGATTTGCGGTATAGAATTCCGTCTTGCACGGTGAATCTTGGCGACATTCTTTTAACAATTTTTGCCTTGTCATCATCTTGGGGAAACTCTTCCCTCTCCAAATAATCCTTCATCTCGCTAACCCAATCTTTGTCGCCTACTTCAACCTCCATAATCGTCGCCTATCATACGCTGGCTCTTCTACAAACTCCACCACAATCTTCTTGGGCAATTCCTCTATTTTGTCGCAGGCGGCCTTACTCAACATATCAGCCCGCTCATTCTTCTCTATATATCTGCACTAATTCCCAGTAACTGAAGCTTTGCAAAATCTGTCTCGCCATATCATAATACTTGGCCAATGTTGGATTAACCACCCTATATCTGCCTTTCACCTGGTTAACAATTAACTGAGAATCAGAGTGGGCTATTATCTGCTTGACCCCAATATCCCGACATAACTCCAATCCCGCCACCAGTGCTTCATATTTCGCTTGATTATTTGACATATTGAACTTAAATCTCAAAGCCTTCTCGTATTTACACTCCTCCTCATGTGAACTCAACGATATTCCCGCTCCCCCTTATCTTTGGCGGAAGATCCATCCACAAAAAGCTCCCAACATCCCACTGGCCTTTCTCGCTCTTCTTCAATTTCTGGATCTTGCGACTTAGCTTTCCTTTTCTTAACCCCCGAAGTTTCAATCTCTTCCCTCTCATAAGTAAAGGAGATCTCAAGTATAAAGTCTACCAACGCCTGCGCTTTAATGGCCTTTCTCGCCTCGTACTGTATGTCAAACTCCGTTAGCTCAATAGACCACTTCAGAAGCCTTCCTGCTGAATTTTTGATCCCCCTTCAACACTTTGAAAAATGGCAAACACTTTTCCGCTGACCGCGACACAAAATGCCCCAATGCTATCACTCTCCCATTCAACCTTTGAATTTCCTGAATTGTTCTGGGCGACTTCATATCTATTAAAGCTTGAATTTTCTCTGGATTGGCTTCTATGCCGCGGCGGTTTACCAAAAATCCCAAAAACATCCCCGCTGTTACCCCAAACGTGCATTTACTGGGATTTAACTTCATTGAATTTTTTCTCAGGTTTTCAAAGGTCTCCGCGAGATCCACCAAATGATCCTCCCCCTTAGTTTTGATCACCATATTGTCGATGTACGCTTCAATGTTCCTCCCAATCTGCGATTTAAACAGTTTATTGACCATTCTTTGATATGTCGCCCCGGCATTCTTCAAACCAAAGGGCATCATTTTATAACAAAAATTACCAAGGGGGTTCTGAACGCTGTTTTGGCCTTATCCTCCTCAAGCATCTTGATTTGATGGTATCCCGAATACGCATCAATGAAACTGAAAACTTTATGCCCAGCAATGGAATCCACCAACCTATCAATTTTTGGCAAAGGATAACAATCCTTAAGGCAAGCCGTATTCACGTCTGTAAAATCAATACACATTCTCCATTTCTTATTCGCCTTAAGCACCATAACTGGGCAAGCCAACCAAACTGGGTAAGTAATCTCTTCTATTATCCCCGCCTTTAATAGCTTCTCTACCTCTCCAATCACGGCTTTCTCCTTTTCCGCTGAAAGATATCTCACCTTCTGCTTGAAGGGCTCCACATTTGGGTCATCATTCAAACAACGGAGAGCGACATTCTCATCTATGCCTCTCATGTCTTCCGGCTTCCAGGCAAACACATCAACACTATCCCGCAAAAATTCGACAAATCTATTCCGCTCTTCCTTATTCAATTGCTTCCAATTTTGATTTTTTGCTCAGGATATTCATCACTGATAACTACTTCTTCCAACTTTTCCGCGGCCTGAATATCTGGCTCATCTCGCATTTGTAGAGTATCCACCACCATCTCAGTCGCCTTCCTTTCATTAACACATCTTTTGCCACCTTTGTCGCTGCTTTCACCCTTTTTTCTCCCAACAAGAGACACACCTTCAGGTGTTTCTACCTCAATCTCTTCACATTCCTCACTATCCGAATCAACTATCTCCTCAATACGGGGTTCCTTCATTTTAACAAATTCCGCTGACCTTGACCATGCCATCTCGGCCTGCATTGTAATCAGTGCCATCAAATTCCCTTCTGATCTTTCCTCCACCATTTCTATCTCTATATCCCGCTCATCATTCCTTTATCGCAAAACTTCATCTCCCGCCCTTTCTTTAATAACAATGATCGCCGACTTATTCCTCATGCTTTCTGTTTCCTCCTAGTCATCACACCCTCCTAAGTCGGTAATCACGTTGATTCTAGCATCTCGCACCACCAAAGCCGTGGCAAGCGAACTGGTACTTGCCCTTGTAGCGGTTTGAATTTCAATCTTCTTCTGAATTACTTCCTTAACTTCACTCTTCAAGCAAGCATTTCCTTTTGCAGTTGGGAATTTGACTCGCTGGTGCGGGATAGAAACAACCATTTCTAAGGTCTGCATAAATGGGATACCCACAATAGCATTGTAAGGCGACACCAAATCAATCACCATGAACTCCACTGTGCGGGTTCTCACCATCTCGCCTTCACCTATCTCTACTGCCAATGAAATTGTTCCTTTGACCCGCACAGTATGATTTGTGAATCCCTCCAAAAATCCCTTGTAGGGCACCAGATTGGCCTCAGTATACCTCATCTTTTTAAATGCTTCATAATACAGGATGTTGCGGCTGGCTCCTGAATCTACCAACACTTTGTGTAAGATACTATTCCCTGGAGCAATGAAAATCACCACGGGCTGACATCCATGACTTGGTGTCAAAGCCAATTCTCGCCTTGAAAAACTAATTATCCTTTATTCACTTGGCGGGTAAGCTGGTATATGACATGTATGCGACAAAGACATGATCTGATTACTCAAGCAAGTAATACTCGCCGGTTCATGAATCACCAAAATTTCATTTATGTCGCCGTTCCCCCGCGGGCTGCTAAATTCTGCTCAGGCATCACATATTCCTGTAACTCGCCCCTATCAATCTTGGATTGGATCACTTTCTTCAGGTTGTAACAGTCATCAGTATCATGCCCTCTATCTCTGTGATAATTGCAATATTGATTCAAGTCTCTTCTTCCTTTGTCTGTCATCTCAAATGCCGCCGGTAACTCCACCGCCCTCATAATCTCACTCGGCCTGGCATTTAATCTTGAAAATCTCACTATTCTCTTTGCCCCGCGACCTCCAGCACGGCCTCCACCTCTGCCGCCAGCTTGATTTCCTCGACCTCCCCTTTGAGTCGCATTTTCATCCTTAACATACTCAATTCTGTCCTTAACACTTTTCTTCGCAGTGTTAGATGTTCCCTCTTTAATGTCTTCTCCTCCATAATACGCCTTAACCCGCTCATATAACTCACCCAAAGTCGCTGGCAACCTCATCCTCAATTCCCTTTTAAAAGATTCTGATGACAGGCCGGACATATACATCATGATTACGTACTTGGGCTCTATCTCAGAAATTTGATTGGCAATTAGCAAGAATCTGTTGGTATAGGTGACGAGACCCTCTCCCACCTTCTGTTTAATCCCAATCAATTCTTGTAATACCACTGGCTGAGTCCCTACGGCCCCAAACCTCACCAAGAACTTCCGTTTGAAATCTTGATATCCCAGAATAGAGTTGGCGAGTTGCTGCATGAACCAATCTAAAGCTTGAAGCTCCAAGGTGCTGGCGAAAGTCTTACACATCAACGCATCATCTTTAGTTAATATCGCCATAGTAACTTCAAATCTCGCCACCTGAGTCCTGGCCGTAGTTACTCCCGCATATTTAGTCAACGTGGGCAATCGAAATTCTGGAGCGGGCTCCGCCTCCTGAATATATTTGGCAAAAGGAGCGACAAAAGAATCCTTCTCGCTATCAATTACACCGCCCTTTTCCAACTCCGCCAACCTTCTCGCCATCTCGGCCATCTGTTTCTTCAATCCATCCTCTTCTCCGAAGCGGCTTATTCCCGTGCACCTTCCTTTCTCTAGTTGTTTAGATCTCTCGCTTGTAGGCTTAGTCGCACACCTACTAAATTACTACAAGGACTCCTAATAATGCAGATAGTGAAAGTCCAAGATCGATCTCAGGGAACAGTATTGCAAACGATCAAGTCACACACAATTTGGGGGATTTTTGTTTGTTGAATGATTAATATCCTAAGATGGAAATTAAATTCTAAATTATAAATGATAATGTAAAAGAACACCTTGGACATGCAAAATTATCCCCGTCTATCAGTCAATATCACCGAAATGATTCTTTCGTACTCTCCCCTAATCACTTGATCACGAGATATAAAATCTCTATCTCTTCTTTGATAGCAGTTAATAGCGGCGACATGCTCAACTAAAAACCCTAATTAATAAATAAAACCTAGCCGACACGATCAAGGTTCTAAATATAAATTGATGCAATCCTAAGAGATGAAGATCAAGGAATTAATCTATTGTTATTTCAAATAGATTTAAAGCCAATTTTACTTTAATCACCATTCAAGATGACACATACATGAACAACGAAGATGCTACAATGACAACCCTAGTCCGACACGATAAAAGGGAAATCTAGCAATAATCAATTAAAAGGATTAAGGGATTGATCAATTTCTCAAAATCCTAGAAATTGATTTGAAATAAGCACAAGCAAAATTGCAATTAGGGAAGAATAATCAAAAGAAATCAAACCTCAATTGATAATCAAGACGGTTCAAAAGTTACAAATCCAAAGCAATAGGTTTTAAGCTTCCATGGACGTTCTTGAGCTTTCTCTAGGAAAATTAAAAACTAGATAATAAGATCAACCCTAAAAATAATGTTAAAAGGAGTATATATACTCCTCCTAAAATAAACATAAAACTAATTAATAAAAGAAAAGCAAAAAAAAAAGGAAAAAGAAAATAAAATCAAATTAAATCCTCTTCTGCGTGGGACATGATTTTGCCTCAGTCAAAGCTCGGTCCACGCGCTTGCCAGCTTCACACATGAACTGATTTTCCTTCCTAAACTCCTTTCTTCCATTTTAGTCCCTGAAATTTCAGCTTCTTGCAGTTTGGTTTCTGAAACTTCACAAATTTGCAAAACAGTCCTCCGCTTCAAGATCTTGACTTTGACTCCTCGAGAGAATTACATCCGAACATGAAATAAAACACTCAAATACCCTCGGATTACAATTAAGCCCCAAAAATACAATTTAATCGAAAATTACATAAAACTAATCTAAATACATGAAAATAACAATTTAAGCTCATAGAAACCTAGAAAATAATGGTATAAAATCCGTCCCATCAAATACCCCCACGCTTAGACCATTACTCGTCCCTGAGTAATATTCTAAACTCCAATCTAACACCGATCTAAAACAGATGCATGGAATATAAATGATTCCTAGTCTCCTCTAATCCGCCAACACAAGTCATTGAGAAATAAAAATCATCGGAGTAATAGAAACTCCGTCTCCTTATAACACCAAAATATAAACAATGAATAATTAAGAAAACTTTAACTTGATACCAACTCCCAATATAAAACGGTATCCAAGCTAAATTCACACACAAAAGCCAAGGGAAACTAAAAATGCCCTATGTTTCTCCCACGCTTGGCTCACACTACATACACCCTCCTACAAAGAAATTATTGCCAAGGTTGCGATCCTTAAGCAACAATTTACCTCGTGAAAAGCACCAACACCCCTTATAACTCCAACAGTGAACGAGGGTTTCTATCCTAATCACCTCTAACCGAGCCTCCTACACCAAGTATGAAAATCCTAACCCGAGACTCCAAACCACCCTTATGACGCCAACACCGGTGAATAAATGATAATACATCTCAAAACCTCACCTTTTGCCTAAGTGCCCTTTCGGGTTTTCATTTAGCCTCTCAATTTTATTTTATTTTTTTCAAATAATTTTTTTTTTCAATTTTTTTTTTTTTTAGGAAAAAAATACACAAAATATGTAGGTAAACCTCACCCCCTCACTAAACAATTGCATTATCCCTAATGCATTCAGCAGTAAATATTATTACCTTGAAACTGAAACGGAAGGAGGACCAAATGCAATATGCAAAGAAAGACCAAAACTCATACTTCCAGTACTCCAGTGCCTTGGCTGGGCTAGGCTAATCCTTCCTTGATTCTTTGATGCGGCCGCCTAGGCTTTATTGAGGCCTACGCCTCAAGGCCAGTAAGTTGTTGCCTCAAATTTTTTTTTTTTTTTTTTTTTTTTTTTTTTTTGTTTTTTTTTTTGTTTTTTTTTTTTTTTTTTTTTAAGGTTTAAGGAAAGAATAGCCCAAGAATTTTGTCCCTCAGCTCAATTCTTTTTTTTTTTTTTTTTTCAACAGCTTTTTTTTTTTTTTTTTTTTTTGTAGGCCCTTCTTTTTTTTTTTTTTTTTTTTTTTAACGAAGGAATTAGCCATAGTTTGGCTACCGTCTTCGTCTTTTAATGCTTTTGCTTTTTAATCAAGACAACACCACAACCCAAAACCTAAGTAGCATCAATTTTACACACACAAAATATATATATATATATATATATATATATATATATATATATATATATATATATATATATATATATATATATATATATATATATATATATATATATATAATATAAAAAGACATAAAAGCAAAGAAATTTTCGGGTTGCCTCCCGGTAAGCGCATTTGATTAAGGTCGTTAGCCCGACCGGATTCCCACTTCAATGGGGATTTGAGATGGCCACCTTGTTTTTGGTCTTAACTTTTCTTCCCTTGGCCCATCTCGCACATTGACGAGTACAAATACCCACAATTTTCCACCCATATGTACATTTCTTGATTAAATCGGGTGGATCCCAAAAAAATTTTGTGGCCTTTTTCTTGGCCTTTATATTTTTCTTCTTTTTCTTGGGTACCTCCCAAGGAATTTTTGTGGCCTTTTTCTTAACCTTTTTGTTCTTTTTCTTTTTCTTGGGGACCTCTTCCCCAAACTCACTCGGTGCATTGGTCTTACCAACATCAAGCATATCAGCAAGACCCATCACCGCCTCCTTCATCGAATCTGATAGATCAAATTCTAACTCTACAAATCCTAAAGCATTCTCCAAAATAGATTTCATGTCATCAAAAGCATTAAAATCCATTCGTTGTCCATCACCATCCATAGTCAAATAGTGTTAAGAAAAAGATGACATAAAAAAAAAACTTAACAGAAAGGAAACAATAAAAAGAAATAGATTAAGAAACAAAATAAGTCCGTAAACAATTACACCGTTCCCCGGCAACGGCGCCAAAATTTGATAGGCTTAGTCGCACACCTACTAAATTACTACAAGGACTCCTAATAATGCAGATAGTGAAAGTCCAGGATCGATCTCAGGGAACAGTATTGCAAACGATCAAGTCACACACAATTTGGGGGGTTTTTGTTTGTTGAATGATTAACATCCTAAGATGGGAATTAAATTCTAAATTATAAATGATAATGTAAAAGAACACCTTGGACATGCAAAATTATCCCCGTCTATCAGTCAATATCACCGGAATGATTCTTTCGTACTCTCCCCTAATCACTTGATCACGAGATATAAAATCTATATCTCTTCTTTGATAGCAGTTAATAGCGGCGACACGCTCAACTAAAAACCCTAATTAATAAATAAAACCTAGCCGACACGATCAAGGTTCTAAATATAAATTGATGCAATCCTAAGAGATGAAGATCAAGGAATTAATCTATTGTTATTTCAAATAGATTTAAAGCCAATTTTACTTTAATCACCATTCAAGATGACACATACATGAACAACGAAGATGCTACAATGACAACCCTAGTCCGACACGATAAAAGGGAAATCTAGCAATAATCAATTAAAAGGATTAAGGGATTGATCAATTTCTCAAAACCCTAGAAATTGATTTGAAATAAGCACAGGCAAAATTGCAATTAGGGAAGAATAATCAAAAGAAATCAAACCTCAATTGATAATCAAGACGGTTCAAAAGTTACAAATCCAAAGCAATAGGTTTTAAGCTTTCATGGATGTTCTTGAGCTTTCTCTAGGAAAATTAAAAACTAGATAATAAGATCAACCCTAAAAATAATGTTAAAAGGAGTATATATACTCCTCCTAAAATAAACGTAAAACTAATTAATAAAAGAAAAGCAAAAAAAAAAGGAAAAAGAAAATAAAATCAAATCAAATTAAATCCTCTTCTGCGTGGGACATGATTTTGCCTCGGTCAAAGCTCGGTCCACACGCTTGCCAGCTTCACACATGAACTGATTTTCCTTCCTAAACTCCTTTCTTCCATTTTAGTCCCTGAAATTTCAGCTTCTTGCAGTTTGGTTTCTGAAACTTCACAAATTTGCAAAACAGTCCTCCGCTTCAAGATCTTGACTTTGACTCCTCAAGAGAATTACATCCGAATATGAAATAAAACACTCAAATACCCTCGGATTACAATTAAGCCCCAAAAATACAATTTAGTCAAAAATTACATAAAACTAATCTAAATACATGAAAATAACAATTTAAGCTCATAGAAACCTAGAAAATAATGGTATAAAATCCGTCCCATCACTCGCCCCCTCTAGAAGCCTTCAATTCTTGCTCTTCATATCCTTCTTCATTTGAAGAGGTATCATCCTCATCATCTTCACAATAAAAAGACGACATTTGTGATGTATGCGACCAATGATATACTTTGATTTTTCGTCCATTCTCCATATATTCCCCAGCTTTCCGCTTCTGCGGCCTATCCAATCTCGCTTTGATCTCCTTATGCTTCTCGGGCTCTGTCTCCTTCTGTTGCTCACAATCATCCAGCACAATCATTCCTTTATCCACTTCCTTTCCTTTCCCCTTATTACCCCCAACTGCTATTCTCAATAGATCTTGCGGGACAGGAGTAGGTGCCTTTTTCAAAGTCACCAAACGCTTGTTATTCTCCAACAGTTGTAAAATCAAACTGTTGTGAACCGCCAACCTTTCAGCCTCTTCATCAGTTTCTTCCTCAGGTTGCGGCGACATGGATCTCCTTTCTCTTCCATCCCCTGTAATCCGCTCTCTATCATCCTGAGTAACCTGCTGCGAGGTAGTAGTTTCTTTTGTTCCCATAATTCCAAGCCCTGGGATGGGCGGGATAAGGTTCCTTCCTCCCAACGTCTTCTGACTCACCATGCCCTTTTCTGGAGTTACCATTTCTCCAAGCAATCAAAACTATGAACACGAATTTGAAGATTTACTGATCTAATGAAGATTTGCAGATCTATAAACCCAGAAACTTGAAGATACACTTCCTCTAATTGCACTTTATCAAGCACAATCCCAATCCAACTTCACCAACTCGAAAACACAAGAACTTCAACAAAATCAAAACCCAGAAACACCAAAAACTTCAAACCACCAAATTCAACCGAAAATTCAAATGAATCTTCACAAACACCACCAAATTCAATTTAATCCAGACAAACACTTTCTTAAATCAAAAATTTTGCACCCAACCAACCAAACAATATCAATATCACAAAAACTTCAATCCACCAAAACTATCAACATTAACCGACTCAGAAAATAATCAACAACCAAACTTAATAAGAAAACAAACTTTCAAATTGCATGCAACACCAAAAAAATCAATCCCAGCACACACCCAACCTCTAGATCTGCGAACCGCGCCCAACACTTGCTATTTCACCGCCGGCCAACCTTCAAGCGATGAAGAGGTTCAAGGTCCCGGCAACGGAACCAATTGATGTTGCCAGGAATTTCCTCAAACAGCAACACGACCGTTGTAGTCCAATCGTGATAACTCTGGCTCCTTCTTCTCGCCTGCACACCAACAGACGTGACTAATCCGGGGGTGGCTCCGGCGTAAGCCCCTCCGGCGTGAGGATAAGTATCTATCTGAGCAAGTAAAATCTGAAATAGAGGAAGGGTGTTTCGTGTGTGTGGGTGAACGTACCTCAATAGGGATGACGATCCCTCATATATATACCCCTTCCCTCGTGCCATGCACATGCTACCCTCACGTTCCATGCCTCATTCCACGTGTCATCATTCCATTGGTCAATCATAAGAATAAACTCAAAGCATGTGACCATTTTTCTCTGACAGACATCACTTTTCCCAATGTCAAACCGATCCAGTGGGTCCCATTTCATAGATATTTATATGCCGCCCCTTATGTGTCGCGCCCACTAGAATCTCTCGCCGAACATGGTTAACCAGGTATCATGTCGCTTTACTCCAATATCTCGCCGCCTTATCCCATTATCTCGCGGTCTATCTCGTCTCTTATCTCTTAGGTGATTTCTGCGGGACATCTTAGGTATACCTGATGGCGGGATAATCCCGGGCTACCTTTATCGCCATTTTACTCTTGGGCCTTTATCTCGGTTTGGGCCCTATGTGGATCATTCTCGCTTATGGTCTTGATCTAAGCCCAACTATTATTTTTAGGGCAGCATCACCAATATATCTTATTTTTGCTAGATGCCTACCACAATTGAAATAACTAACCTCGGATCACAAGCTGAATAAATACAAAACTCTGTCGAATATTGCTGCAAGTCAAAGTAATCAAAGATGAATTAACATATTAAGATTAACCATATTATAATGAAGTCTTGTCCATTCTTTCCTTTCAACAGTTGCATATCAAAAGATGAATACCATGACATTAACAATTATACTCCTGACGATTTTGCATGGAACAAATTCACAAATAGTATCTTAAGAATCAACAAACTAACAAAGTGTTCAAATTGAAAAATAAATTACATTCTAGTATTAAAAATACTTACATGATCAGATGCATTCTCATCCTTGTACATGGCCGGAATATGATAGCTAGAAACTCATATAACACCATCGCCAAAACCCCAGTAACATAATCATCCCAATCATCCATCCAATCAACGAATATTTATTGCCACTATTGCCTTTAAAGTAGGCGGAATGTAGTAAAATGATTGACGAATGCTTCGGTTGTCCAACCATAGTGATTCGAGATATATTAACGACCCAAGTCCAATGGAATTTGGTCCTTCACCCCCAAGTCAAAACACCGATTAAGACATAAATTTTGAAATTTAACCATTTAATTTGACAACATAATCAAAATTCCACCTATTCCCTTGCTAGTTTAAAGACGCACGTGTCATTAAGGGACATATACCCTCTCTACTTCCTCGTTTGTCTTTTTTTTTCCCTTTCAAAACATTAAAATGAAACATCTTAAGATTCAAAAGTAAAAAAAAATAAAAATATGAGAGCACTGTTTTGTTTGTATCGTCCAGACGAATCAAATTAGTAGCATCAATATATAATCTTAATCAAATTTTAGATGTTCACAGTTGTTCAAAGAACAACAAAGAGAAGTTCACAGTTGATTTAGTTAAGTTCATAATTTTTTCATGAAAATGTCTTCTATTTTTCTTAATTCACAATTGTTTTAGCTAAGTTCACAATTGTTTTTAGTTTTTTATAGCCTCAATTTTCGATTTTTTATAAAATTATTTGACATGTTTGTTAAGTTCACAGTTGTTTTAGTTAAGTTCACATTTATTTTCAGTTAACTTTACAGTTGTTTTTTTATCTTTATGACCTCTATTTTTGCAATTTTATGAAATTATTGACATAATTGTTAAGTTCACAGTTGTTTTAGTCTTTTATTTCCTCTATTTTTGCAATTTTATAAGATTATTTGATATATTTGTTAAGTTCACAGCTGTTTTTAGTTAAGTTCACAATTGTTTTTGTTAATTTCATAAAAAAAAAAATTAGAGGCCATAAAAGACTAAAAACAATTGTGAACTTAGCTAAAACAACAGTGAATTAAGTAAAATAGAAGACATTTATTTAAAAAATTATGAACTTAACTAAATCAACTGCGAACTTTTCTTAGTTGTTCTTGAACAAGCGTGAAAAACAACTGTTAACTTCTAAAAAACAAATGTGAACTTGAAATAATTGTAAACTTTAGAAATTTTATTCGGAATAGATTATATGTTGATGCTACTAGTTTGATTCGTATCGACGATACGAACACAACAATGCTTTCGATTTTTTTTAACTTCTGGATTTTAAGGTATTTCATTTTAAAGTTTTGAGGGGAAAAAAACGAGGAAGGAGAGAGGGTGTAACAGCTGGTACACGCGTGTGTATTTATAAAAAGAGGACCTGGTGATCGTTTTCGAAAATTTATGTCCTAGGTGGTCGTTTTTGTTAGATCGAGGGATAGTTTGGTAATTGCCCCAAATATATACTCCCTCCGTCCCAGTCCAGTGTAAACTTTTGGTCAACTTTGACCAACTTTGACCAATAATTTAAGGCCATAATAATGATCCTAATAAAAATTTAAAAATTTGTTATTGTATCACGCTTAATAATATTAACAATAACATTTTTTGGATTTTTATTAGGATCATTATTATGGCCTTAAACTATTGGTCAAAGTTAGTCAAATTTGACCAAAAATTTACACTGGGCTGGGACGGAGTATATATATATAAATATAATCAACAACATACCCAATAAAATGCCCCATCTAACCCACCTTTGGCCCAAGACTAATTTGGTTAGTCCAATGAATAGAATAATATAAAGACATTTCATTTTCCATCTTTCTTCTATGTGGTATAAAATCTCACACAAGTTCCAACAGGAATATCTTCATTGGACAGATTACAATCCCACAAATTCAGACTAGAACAATAAGTGTCAACAATCTAAAGAAATTTGATGTAATAGTAAATGGATATAAAATAACACTAGATTTGAAAACAAGACACTGACAAAGAGGAAACAAAAAGGTAAATTGGAGAACCTACTCTGATAGCTCCACGTTATCACTTGTGTTGTGAATATAGCCCTCCACAAACCAAGCAAACCACAAGAATAATAATCGCACACAAACAAAGCAAAAGAAAATCAAAAGCACAGAAAAGACAAGAGAAATTGTTTACCCAGTTCACCAATTTGATTGGCTACGTCTGGGGGCACTACCAAGCCAGGATCTTGCACTATGTATGTAAAATATGTGTTACAATGAGAAAAGAGGCGGAACTATTCTTTATATATGCCCAAGGAATAATACCAACCTAACCCTAGAATAAACAGAGCCCAGAAAAACGGGAGAGGCCCGTGAAATAAGGTTCCCACGGCCGGCCTTGAGGCGCGCGCCTCAAGGTGCTCCAAGCGGCCGCCTGAGACTGCTCCAACTCTCGCCCACCTCTCGGCCTTTGAGGCGCCCGCCAAGCCATGAGTGGTGCGCCCGCCTCAAGCTCCCTGCGCCAACGCCAATCAACTGGACGCGAGGCGTCCGCCTCACCATCCCCCAAGCGCCCGCCTCATACTGCTCTGAGAAATCCTCCCGGTTTGGTCTCTATTCCAACAATCTCCCACCTAGAGATCAACCACACATATAAGCCCCGTATCCGTTCTTCAACTCATCCTTGGTGTCTTCCTAGTGCTCACCTCGATCATGGTAGTGCCATCCTCCTCTTCTATTCTCCAAGCCCAATTGAAGCTTTGCACAACTTCAATTTCTCAAGATTCACAACCTTTGTCAACATGTCAGCCGGGTTCTCTGATCCCAATATCTTCTCTAGCCACAAAATCTTCTTCTCCAAGAGATGTCTGATGTAGTGAAACCTCAGTTCAATGTGCTTCGTTCTCGAATGAAACGCCGGATTCCTTGCCAAGTGAATTGCACTCTGACTGTCACTGTAGAGAATATTACCACTTCGCGTCTTTCCAAGTTCACCCAAGAAGTTCTGCAGCCATACCATCTCTTTACTCGCACATCACTTTGCCACATATTCGCACTGCGGTCAGGCGAGCCACGATCTTCTGCAACTTAGAAGCCCAGGAGATTGCTGTACCACCCAATGTAAACACATAACCCGTAGTACTTCTCCTCTTATCAAGATCACTCGATGCCAAGTCCGCATCAACATAACCCGCTAACACCACTTCCTTGCTTGAAAAACACAGAGCCTTACCAGCAGTACCCTTCAAGTAACGTAGGATCCACTTAACCGCTTCCCAATGTTGCTTTCCTGGATTGCCCATGAACCGGCTGACTACTCCCACCGCATGTGCAATGTCCGGCCTTGTACACACCATTGCATACATGAGACTCCCCACAGCTGAAGCATATGGAGTTCTCTCCATCTTGTCACGCTCCTCCTTGTCCCTAGGCGAGTCTCTCTCGGATAGCTTGAAATGCAAACCCAATGGCGTCCCTGTTGGCTTCGCCTCTTCCATACAAAACCTTGCCAAGACTTTCTCAACATATTCTGCTTGTGAAAGAACCAACTTGCCCGACTCCCTATCCCGATCAATCCGCATGCCCAAGATTTTCCTTGCCTCTCCCAAATCCTTCATCTCGAACCGTTCTGACAACTGAGTCTTCAACCTGTTTACCTCTCTACTGCTAGAGCCCGCTATTAGCATGTCGTCCACATATAACAGCAAGATAATATACCCATTGTCCGTGTTCTTGAAGTAGCAACAATGATCCGCCTCACATCTGATAAAATCAATGTCGTGCATGAACCCATCAAACTTCCTGTACCACTGCCTAGGAGCTTCTTTAAGGCCATACAAGCTCTTAGTCAATCTGCAAACTAGCTCTTCGCTACCTTTAGACAAGAAACCCTCTGGCTGTACCATGTAAATTTCCTCCTCCAAGTCCCCATGAAGAAAGGCTGTCTTCACATCCATCTGTTCAAGCAACAAGTTGTCCGCCACTACTATCCCCAGAACCATTCTGATAGTGGTCATCTTCACAACCGGAGTGAATACTTCGGTGTAGTCAATACCGTACTTTTGCTGAAACCCTTTAACAACCAGTCTTGCCTTGTAACGCTTGCTACCGTCTGCTTCCTCCTTGATCCTGTAAACCCACTTATTATGCAGTGCCTTCTTCCTCTTAGGTAGTTTAGTCAACTCCCAAGTTTTATTTGCCTTCAATGAGACCATCTCATCATCCATCGCAGTTTTCCACTTATTACAAAGCACACTACGAACTGCCTCCGCATAACATTCTGGTTCCCCATTATCTGTCAGCAAATAATAATTCGAAGGAGTATACCTGTCAGGTGATCCACGCAATCTGCTGGATCTATGCAGCGGAATATCCGGTTCTGGAGTACGTGGTTCATCTTTCGCGACTCTCTCGACTACGGTCAACATGAATCGCTTCAAGCCCCACCCGAGTCTGGAATATCCACCTCTACAACCTCCGGTTCCGAACTAGTATCATCAGATGCCCCCTTTCTGTCCTTGTACAAAACCTGTTCATTGAATACCACATCTCGACTACGAATAACCTTATGGTTTATATCATCCCAAAATTTATACCCGAAGTCATCCCCGCCATACCCAATAAATGTACACTTAACGTATTTAGCATCTAATTTAGTTCTCTCATAGATCAACATGAACATAAGAAACGCAGCCAAATACGCGAAGAAAGGACAGATTTACCTGCTTGCCACTCCAAGCTTCCTCTGGAATTCCGTTCCCCAATGGAACCGATGGTCCCCGATTGATCAAGAAAGCTGCCGTGTCAACTGCATATGCCCAGAACGTCTTCGGAAGTCCACACTTTAATCTCATACTTCTAGCCCGCTCGTTCAATGTTCTGTTCATCCTCTCTGCTACCCCGTTGAGTTGTGGAGTCTTCTTTGGAGTCTTCTCCATACGAATACCATTCGCAGCACAATATTCCCTAAACTCACCAAGCTCATACTCCCCACCATTGTCTGATCTTAAGCACTTAAGCTTAAGTCCCGTCTGATTCTCCACCAAAGCCTTCCACTTCTTGAACACCTCGAAAGCCTCATCTTTCCCCTTCAAGAAATAGACCCAGACCTTCCTTGTAGAGTCATCAATGAAAGTCATGTAATATGACGCACCACCCAGAGACGTAACCGGAGATGGCCCCCACAAGTCCGTGTGAACCAATTCCAACTTTGCTTTCCTCAATCCCCTACCTGTCCTCGAGAAATTATTCCTCCCTTGTTTGCCAAACATACAATCTTCGCAGATCCCCACGTTGACTGTCTTCAAACCCGGTAGTAGACCCTTATAATAAAGTACCTTCATCCCCGTCTCACTCATGTGACCCAATCGACAGTGCCACAAATCAGTATCACCCCTGGCTGCTGCCACCGCAATACTATCCTTGGTGTTGTTCGCCAAATACAAAGTACCCTCCTTATTACCCCGAGCGATCTCACAATCCTCCTTGGTAATAACCCAGTTCCTGCAGCCAAAAGTCACCTTGTAACCCTCTTCATCCAACTGCCTAACTGAAAGTAGGTTCTTCTTCAAACCCTGAATGTGCCTGACCCCGTTCAGATGTAAGACCTTCCCGTCCGATGCTCCTATCCTGACATCCCCCTTCCCCTTGATTTCCAAAGGCTCGCCATCCGCCAGATAGACCTTCCCGAAATCACCGGAAGTGTAGTTCTCCATCTCTTCCTTATGCCCGCAAGAGTGGAATGATGCCCCCGAATCCAGCACCCATGATTCTAGTGCACTACTAACACTCAAAACCAGTACATCATCACCTTCGACTGCCACATTCACCTGATTGCCCTTACGATTTGGACAATCCCTCTTGTAGTGTCCCAACTCCTTACAATAATAGCACTGAACAAACCCCTTTGCAACCTTTGGTTTGTCCTTGGTTTCATCAGCTTTGCCCTTACCACTCACAGCGTTCTCCCTTGATTCGGTCCTCCCTTGTTTGCTAGTACCCGGCTTCCCCCTACTAGTAGTAGCTAAAGCCGCTCCCGAAGTACTTGATGTCCCCAACTTCTTCATGCGATTTTCCTCACCTAAAAGAAAGTCTTTAACATCATCATATTTCAATTTCTTCTTACCTGCTGAAGCGTTGATTGCAGTCACCGTTCCGCTCCAACTTGCCGATAAAGAAGCTAGCAACAAGCATGCATGAACCTCATCATCGAACTTGATCTCCACCGCAGTCAATGAATCTATGACATCCATAAACTCATCGATGTGCTTAGCTAAGGATCCTCCCTCTTGCATCTTGAGACTACCCATCTTATGTATCAAATCGACCTTGTTTGCAGCAGATGGAGTTTCAAATCTCTCAGTAAGATAATCCAATAGCTCCTTGGTGGTTGTCGCCTTCCTGGTAGTCTTCGCAATCCACTTTGACAAAGTAGATCTGACCACCCCTAGGGCTTTCCGATCCATGAGTTCCCATTCCTCCTGACTTACATCTTCCGGTTTGACACCCTTCAGAGGCTTGTAGAGATCCTTGTTGTACAAGAGATCCTCAATCTGCATCCTCCAATATCCGTAGTCAGACCCATCGAATTTCTCAACCGCCTGTTTGTCTTTGCCCATTCTTGATTGCTTGAAACAACTCCCTTGATCCTGAACCAAGAGCTCTGATACCAGTTGTTGTGAATATAGCCCTCCACAAACCAAGCAAACCACAAGAATAATAATCGCACACAAACAAAGCAAAAGAAAATCAAAAGCATAGAAAAGACAAGAGAAATTGTTTACCCAGTTCACCAATTTGATTGGCTACGTCTGGGGGCACTACCAAGCCAGGATCTTGCACTATGTATGTAAAATATGTGTTACAATGAGAAAAGAGGCGGAACTATTCTTTATATATGCCCAAGGAATAATACCAACCTAACCCTAGAATAAACAGAGCCCAGAAAAACGGGAGAGGCCCGTGAAATAAGGTTCCCACGGCCGGCCTTGAGGCGCGCGCCTCAAGGTGCTCCAAGCGGCCGCCTGAGACTGCTCCAACTCTCGCCCACCTCTCGGCCTTTGAGGCGCCCGCCAAGCCATGAGTGGTGCGCCCGCCTCAAGCTCCCTGCGCCAACGCCAATCAACTGGACGCGAGGCGTCCGCCTCACCATCCCCCAAGCGCCCGCCTCATACTGCTCTGAGAAATCCTCCCGGTTTGGTCTCTATTCCAACAACTTGTAGGTTTCAAGTGGGCCAATTCAGGGGGAAGAATGCTCCAGTTGTCCAATGATAGTGATTGGAGATTCGTTAACTCCTTGAAGCTGTCTGGAAGTTTGCTAAGACTATTTCCAGCTAATTCCAATTCCTGAAGTCCAAAAAGTTTTTTCCCAATATCGGATGGAATATCTTCATCAGAAAGATTACACTCCCGCAAATTCAGCCTTCGCAAAGATCTAAAAGTTGCAACGTTCTTAAAGATATTTGCATTTCCTGACTTATTCGACGAATAAGAGGATGTACGAATAATATTCGTACATCCTCTTAGAGATAAGCTCGTGAGATTTACAAGGTGGCGGAAGAAATAAGGCAGTTGGGTAATGGCTGTTTCATCTGCATAAAGCTCCCTTAATTCATGGCAGGTTAAGTAACGAGACAACTCTTTTAGATTTGAGCAACCACTAAGGTTTAAATATCCAAGAGAAGTCAGCCTGCAATTCTCACTTGGAAAATATGAAATATTCTCACAGCCTTTAAGATTTAAGACCAATAAGCTATCCAAACATGCAATTGACGGGTGAATCTTAAGCAAACTTGTACATCCTTCGAGTATTAAGGTCACAAGCCTTGGTACACTTTTGAAGTCAGGTGTTGAAGTCAGGAGTTTAGAGTGACTGAGGTTTAGGATCTTCAAATGTCTTAGATCCTGAATCTTCAAATTTCTTTGCAACTGTATCAAGGAAAAATTATTGGTAATTAGCCCTCTCTCTCTCTCTCTCTCTCTCTCTCTCTGTCTCTGTGTGTCTGTGTGTGTCTGTGTGTGTATTTATATCTCTCTATGCATTATTTACTGAGTAATTAGAAACATCTTACCAGGGTACTCTGCAAGGCTCTATGCATCGAAAGTCCAAAGAACTAAAGTCAAAAAATAAATAATTAGTACTTATCTCTGTATGTGTTTTAGCATTATTTAATGATTAAGTAGCAGATTTACAAAGAGAACAAACATAATACTGTAAGATCTTACCAAACTGTCTTCATCCTGCCAAACTGTCTTCATCTTGCTTTGCTGCATGTCTAAGACAACAACTTTTTGCATTTCCCAATTGGATGGTAGATGCTTTAAAGAGCAACCTTTCCAGCTGATCCACCTTATGTTTTCAGATAGATGGTCAAAGCTTCCATCAAGATTCACATTATTCATTTTTAGTAATCTCAAATTTTGCATCCTCACAAAATTCTCAGTATTCAAATGGATTTCCTCTTCTTTTGGGGAGACTAGAGTGACGCCTTCAATTGCTTCTGTTCCCTGAATACCAGCAAAAATATATACATTAGAACATTTCCAGCACACAGGTATAAAGCTAGAAGGAGAGGAACTGATTAGTGTGTCCTTCTCACCCTGTTTCTTATAAGTACGGTTGCATCTTGATGACTCCACAAACGGCTGCGCTTACCCGGCTCCTGCGGACATTGTTTCCTAATGATTTCCCTTCCCATATCTCGGAGCAAATCGTGCATCCTCAGCTTGTTGTTTATATCGATTGTGAGTAAACATCTATCTTTTAGAATTCCAATACCAATTTCTGTACTAAAATCACAACCATTCAGTACTTCAGTTACATAGTCTATATCTGTTCCAATGAAGAAACATGAAATATCAAGGAAGATCTCCCTCTGTTCATCATTATCCAGACCATCATAGCTTATCTTCAATATTTTTTGTATCTCTTCAGGAGGAAACTTTTGAAGGCTTTCAAAGGCACTGTTCCATTCTTGCACAGGTCGGACACGTCTTCCACCAAGGTATGAGCCTAAAACCACAAGAGCTAAAGGAAGGCCCTGGGAATAAGCTGCTATTTTGATTGCAATTGCAGCATAAGACTCCTGTGGAGATTCTGTTTTGAAGGCATGCAAACTAAAGAGTTCTAATGACTCCTCAGAGTTCAATTCCTTTGGCACATATGTTCCGTCCACTTGAACTTGATTAAGCAATTGTTGGTCTCTTGTTGTTATAATTATTACACTTCCCCGACCAAACCAGTCGCGGTGACCTGCTAATACATCTACTTGACTTGCCTTGTCCAAATCATCAAGAACAATGAGAACCTTTTTGAGACATAACCTTTCCCTGATAATTTCTATTCCTCTGTCAACACTGCCAACCTTAACATTTTTTTGCTTCATGAGTTCAGAGATAAGATACTCTTGTAAATGTAGAAGACCATTCGGTTGTTGTGAATCCTCTCTGACATTTGCAAGAAAGCAGGTCGCATCGAAGGACTGATGAATTTTGTTGTAGAGAGCCTTGGCAATCACTGTTTTACCAGACCCACCCATGCCAAATATCCCAATCAATTGAACATGATAGTCAGGTTCAAGGCTTAGCAGTGAATGAACATGATTGACACGAGAATCCAATCCAACTGGATACTTGGCAACAAACAACTTCTTGGGATTCACTATAGATAGAACCTCCTTGACAATTTGAGTAATTAGTCTTGATTCAGACCTGACAGGGAAGTTGGTTAGCTTAAGGATGCACATAGATATAGATATATTCTCAAACGAGTAGTACATACAATCCCAGAAGAGAAAGAGTGATACTTCTTCCCCCCCCCCCCAATCCCAAATTGTATGTTCTAGTTCGCTCCTAATTAATTAAGAGAAAATTTTGAATTTTTTTAAAACATTCATTTTGGGAGGTAGTAAAAAATATAATAGGAACTGAATCAGATGTTACCCCAACGCACTCCTTTCCAAATCGAATCCAGAATAGTCTGCGGGCCATAAAAGCGCATGTCGCCAGCTTGATACCAACTCTGTCTGATTAATATATTTAGCTTCATGACTTCTAAAAGCTTGTTCAAAGCTCCCTCTTTGCCAATGCACATCAGATGGTTGAATGCCGTAAAATACTGGAATTATCACCTGATGCCTATTGCTCTCGCACTGATGTCTGATCTTGACCAGCTCATCGAGGCACCATCTAGAAGAAGCATAGTCTGGGAGAAAACAACAATGTAAATTCTGGACTCCTCTATTGCTCTCATCAATTGCATGGAAATTTCTTGTCCTATGCGGAGTTCATCATCATCCATAAAGGTAAGAATTCCAGCCTCTACCAATCTACCGGTAAAGTTATTTCTTGTATCAATACCTCTGAAACTCAAAAATACATCGTATAAGAAGGATTTGGGGATTGAACTTGGAGGAGGAGTTGGGTATTTACTTGGAGGACTAGTTGGAAATTTACTAGAAGAAGAAGAAGAAGAAGAAGCCATGGAGAGGAGGAAAAGAAGAGATTGATATCAAGTAATGAAATGAGGAGCAGATTTCTTGTTTCTCTCTTTCTAACTTTCTTATGTTAAATCTCAATCCACATCTTAACAATACGATCGTCAACGTGTGAGGTACTGACGGCCAATAATTATTCAGCCTTCAAAAAAAAAAAAAAAAATTGTATTCTCACGTAAGACCCACTCCTCACTCGCCTCGAACTATTTTTTCCATTTTTGTCCTCCAACTAATGGCTGGTATTGTGCTATATCCATTAATTATTCAGCCTTCAAAAAAATTTTAAAAAAAATTGTATTCTCACGTAGGACCCACTCCTCACTCACCTCGAACAATTTTTTTCCATTTTTTCTGTAATATTTTTAATAAAGGTGATGTAGCTAATCAAGGAAAGGTGAACAATGCCATAGTCAAGACTGACAAAGCAGATTCAAAGGTTATATGTTCAGAAGTTATGAAATGTTATACCAAGACTGGGATCGATGTGTTTGGTATAAGTGGTGGTTAGTTTTAACATTTACACAAAGTAGAAGGGGTCTTTTGTAAATATTTTAGTTAGTTCAGTTAGTCAGTTAGTTTGTTATTTTGAGTTTGTTATTTGACATGCTATAATAAGCATGATCACAGTCTTGTAATTCATTAAGAAAATATCCAGAAATCATTCTCTCATTTCTGAGTTCATACTTTCATACTTGATTTGTTCTTCATCATGAATGCCATCTCAAATCATAAGATGGTATCAGAGCTTTAGATCTTGATACACGTTTCCGCATTCAAGTTACAGATTGAAAGATCAAATTCAATCTTCGTTGCGATTCCGATTCTTATTCGGTAATTGTTCTTCGTTTTGACCTAATTTTGAATTTTCGATTCAACTTTAGAGATTTTATCTTGATTTTGTCATAATCAGAGACGAAATCAATATTGTTTCAGATTCTCTTTTTGTTTGATTGAGCGTTTGCCTCTATTTTCAATTGATTTTGTGTTTACCTCTATTTTCAATTGAGTTGGAAATCAGAAATCATGTCTGACAGTACAAGTGATAACAATCGTACCACTGGAGGTAACAATATTGATTCTGCTAATGGCTTGTCTATTGAATCAAACATGCATCCTCTGTTTATACACAACAATGATCATCCTGGACTGATTTTAATTTCTAAGAAATTGCTTGGATCTGAGAATTATAGCACCTGGTGTAGATCAATGAGAATTGCCTTATCTGCTAAGAATAAGATGACAATTATTGATGGAACCTACCCTATGCCAGCGAGAACATCTCATTTGTTTCCTTTATGGGCTAGAACAAATGACATGATCATTTCTTGGATACTGAATTGTGTAGAGGATGAAATTGGGAATAGTCTGAATTATGTAAGCTCTGCTAGTGAAGCATGGGGACAGTTGCATGATAGGTTTTCTGCAATAAATGGACATAGACTATTCCAACTTGAGAAAGACATACACATGCTTGAGCAAGGAAATTCTTCTGTTGAGATTTATTTTCACAAACTCAAAGGTCTATGGGATGAGGTGGCATCTCTAGACAATATTACAGTTTGCAAATGCCCTTGTGTCTGTGGTGTAAGCAAGACAGATGCAGAAAGAGAGCAAAGGAAGAAATTGATGCAGTTTTTGATGGGATTACATGAAAGCTATGTCAGTGTTAGAGGGCAGATCTTACAAAAGAAGACTCTGCCATCCCTTGATCAAGCTTATGCTATGATTAAGAAAGAGGAATCACAGAGACAAGGTTTTGTTCATGGCATCAATGGGCATAATATCATGAATGTTAGTGTTGCTACAACACATAGTCATGATCCATCTCCAAGTTCTATGGTTGCTGCAGTACAAGGAAAACAACCATATGTTAGATCTAGCTTCAAGAAAGGAACAATTTGTGAATATTGCAAAATTGAAGGCCATTCCAAATCTGAATGCTACAAGTTGGTGGGATATCCTGTTGGGCATCCAGCTCATGGTAGATCTAAATCATTCAAGGGCAGACTGACTACTTCAAAGGCTCAAGATAACGCTAAAGTCATGAATGTGGTGCAAGGGGATTCCAAGGGAGAGAAGACTTTGAACATGGAGCAACTTCAAAGTCAGATGAGTCAAATGATGAGCATGATGACCTTAATGCAACAGCAACAACATCAGCAACAGAGGTCTTATGATTCACCAGAAGATCATTTTGCTGGTCAGGCAACTACTCACATGGCAGGTATATCTTTTTCACCTACCTCTCCATTTGTGGCAAATATTCTTAATAACACTACATGGATCTTGGATTCTGGAGCTACTGACCACATTTGTACTTCCATTCATCTCATGCATCATCTTAGAAATGTTCCTTTTCCTATCTTCATTTCACTCCCAAATGGCACTCAAGCTAGAGTTAATCAAATAGGTTCAGTTGTTGTTAATCAAAACATCACCATTCATGATGTTTTTCTGATTCCTGACTTTCATTTCAATCTGATTTCAATATCAAAATTGATTTCTCAATTAAATTGCAATGTGGTATTTACTAAATCCCATTGCATATTCCAGGATCAAATGCAGCTGGTCCTGGGAACTGGACAACTCCTTAAAGATCTGTACATACTTCACAGCAATGATCACTCTCATTCTTCCTATATCAACTCCACATCTATCAGTCATTCAGCAGATCTTTGGCATAAAAGACTTGGTCATTCCTCTTTGACCATGCTTCAGAAACTTGAGAATTTTCCTTGTAGTTTCAATAAATGTACTGATGATGCTCTTTCAATTTCCAGATGTACTGTTTGTCCTTTAGCAAAACAACATATGTTACCTTTTCCCATCAGCAATTCCAGATCTAATCATTGTTTTGATCTCATACATTGTGATCTTTGGGGTCCTTATAGAATATCCACATTGAATGGTTGTAAATATTTTTTGACCATTGTTGATGATCATTCAAGAGCTGTTTGGACTTTTCTTATTGTGACCAAACAACATGTTTTTGCTACTCTTAAAAGTTTCATCTCATATGTTCAAAATCAATTTGGTACATCCATTAAAATGTTTAGAACAGATAATGGGACAGAATTTGTAAACCAAGAGGTTAATCCTTTTCTTGTCAGTCTTGGCATTATTCATCAAACCTCTTGTCCTGGCACACCCCAACAAAATGGGGTTGTGGAAAGAAAACATCAACATCTACTTGATGTTTCTAGAGCCTTAAGAATTCAATCAGGACTACCAATTCATTTCTGGGGTCATGCTCTCTTAACAGCCACCTATCTCATTAATCTCCTTCCCAGCAGTGCCATAAATTTCAAGACTCCACACCTCCTCTTATATAAATCCTCACCTACATATGATCACTTGAGAACTTTTGGTTGTTTGTGTTTTGGTTCTATTCATACTCCTGATAAATTCTCTCCCAGATCCATCAGAAGTGTCTTTATTGGTTATCCAATTAATCAAAAGGGATACAAACTGTACAATTTAGACACTAAACAAATCTTTGTGAGTCGACATGTTGTCTTTCATGAACATGAGTTTCCATTCTTGAAATCATCTTCTCCTGATCCTACTCCTTTACCATGGCCTGAGACTGAAATCACTCCTCAATCTTCTCAAAATTCTATTCCTACTGTTTCAGTCCCTATTTCATCTCCTCAAAATTCTACTTCCCATATTTCTCATGATTCTTCTCATCATTCTCCAGTTGTGCTTCGACATTCTTCAAGAGTCAGAAATGCGCCTGCTAAATTGAATGATTATGTGATCTCTTCTTCCATTTCTTCAAAGTATGACATTTCTAAGTTCATGTCTTATCACCATCTTCATCCACATCATATGTCCTTCATAAATTCTGTTGGCCAAGTTCCAGAACCAAGTTCATATGCATATGCTATTAAGGATAACAGGTGGATTGAGGCTATGAATAAAGAAATTACTGCCCTTGAGAGTAACAATACTTGGGAAGTTGTTCACTTGCCTACTGGAAAGAGACCTGTTGGTTGCAAATGGGTGTACAAAGTCAAGTATAATGCTGATGGGAGTGTAGAAAGATTCAAGGCCAGATTGGTTGCCAAGGGATTCACACAGGCAGAGGGAGTGGATTACCAAGAAACTTTTGCCCCAGTGGCAAAGATGGTCACTATCAGATGTTTATTGGCTATTGCAGCTGTTCGAAATTGGGAAGTACACCAGTTAGATGTTAACAATGCATTTCTGCATGGGGATTTGTTAGAAGAGGTTTACATGGACATTCCAAAGGGGTACCCCAAACCCCTTGAGTCCAACATGGTTTGCAAGCTTAAGAAATCTTTATATGGCCTTAAACAAGCTAGTAGACAATGGTTTGCCAAGCTGACTGAAGCTTTGATTGAGAAGGGATATGTTCAGTCACTTGCAGATTACTCCTTATTCACATTTGCTCAAGATTCCTCCTTCACTGCTGTCTTGGTGTATGTAGATGACATTGTGGTTGCAGGTAATAATTCTTCTCATATTGCTGCCTTGAAATCTTATTTGGACAACATGTTCAGCATCAAGAATTTGGGTGACATCAAATATTATCTTGGGATTGAAATAATGAGGTCTTCTGCTGGTTTTCATTTATGTCAAAGGAAATATGCTTTGGATTTGCTTGACACTGCTGGTCTAACCAATTCCAAGCCTTTGACTATTCCCTTTGATCCCAATTGCAAACTTCTTGCATCTGAAGGAGACTTGCTGCCTGATCCTTCTATTTACAGAGTGCTTGTGGGCAAACTTTTGTATCTCACTATTACTAGACCTGATTTGGCTTACTCAGCTCATGTCTTGAGCCAATTTGTTCATGCTCCTAGAACTCCTCATCTTCAAGCCATTCATAGAGTTCTCAGATACCTCAAATTGTCTCCTGGTCAGGGTCTATTTCTCTCCTCAACTTCTTCTCTTCAGCTCACAGCTTATTGTGATAGTGATTGGGCTAGCAATCCTAATGACAGGAAGTCTGTCACTGGTTATTGTATGTTCTTAGGTTGCTCTTTGGTATCTTGGTTTTCCAAGAAGCAATCTGTGGTTTCTAGATCATCAGCTGAGGCAGAGTATAGATCTCTTGCTACTGCTAGTTGTGAAATTGTTTGGCTTACAGCTTTGCTTAAAGACTTGCAAGTGGATGTGGCTCTTCCTATTTCTGTGAATTGTGATAGTACTGCAGCCATCAGCATTGCTAGCAATCCTGTCTATCATGCAAGGACTAAACATATTGAACTAGATTGTCATTTTGTGAGAGAGAAGGTAGCTCAGGGTTTGATTCTTCCTCAGTATATTCAGTCTGCATCTCAAACTGCAGATATCTTCACCAAGTTCCTTGGTAAGACTCTCCATTGGAATTTTTTACACAAGTTAGGGGTTCTTAATCCTTTCACCCCTTACACTTGTGGGGGGGGGGTAATAAAGGTGATGTAGCTAATCAAGGAAAGGTGAACAATGCCATAGTCAAGACTGTCAAAGCAGATTCAAAGGTTATATGTTCAGAAGTTATGAAATGTTATACCAAGACTGGGATCGATGTGTTTGGTATAAGTGGTGGTTAGTTTTAACATTTACACAAAGTAGAAGGGGTCTTTTGTAAATATTTTAGTTAGTTCAGTTAGTCAGTTAGTTTGTTATTTTGAGTTTGTTATTTGACATGCTATAATAAGCATGATCACAGTCTTGTAATTCATTAAGAAAATATCCAGAAATCATTCTCTCATTTCTGAGTTCATACTTTCATACTTGATTTGTTCTTCATCATGAATGCCATCTCAAATCATAAGAATTTTTCTTCTTTTTAAATCAAAGGTAAAGGTTGCTATCCATTCAAGTTGGTGTGGGTCCCACCTACTCCGTCCCTCCGTACCACTTCACTTGGTACTAATTTTCATTTTTGATTTTATACTCACAACACCTCATTCCACTAATTCTCTCTCCTAATTTTTCTTGATTTTTGTAACAAAACTTTTAATATCAAGTGAAATGAAACTGAGGGAGTATACCATAATGATTGGTCCTTACCATCTACCCGCCGAGAGGAGATAGTGGTCAATAATAGACCACTGGCAGAAGGGGCGAAATAAATTTCACGGAGGAGGGGCAAATCCCATCTCTCCACCAATTATCAATTTGTATACTAAATTATTAATGAAAAGTAAATATAATATTTTAAAGTATGTCTAATGGAAAACTAGTTTTTTCATTATACTACGGCAAAAATGGTCCTTATATTTTGAACCGGACAAGCGCATTTAGATCCTTTAAATAAGAAATAGAGGTTTTAATTAGACAATTAAGGGATTTTACTTTTAGATTGGCTTTTCTGATTACGCCTCATCTCTTCCATCAACTTTAACTTGATTAAGCAAATGTTGGGAATGTCATATAGTCAACGACTTGTTGGTCTTTTTTTTTTTTTTTTTTTACCAGGTATGCATTTCACCTACCGCCCTTATAAAATTGAGTTCTTAATCAACATCTTGGCATGAAGTAAACTTTACATTGGGAGTGGCTCATTAATCTTTATATTATGTTATATACTCCCTCCGTCCTGCTACAAATCACACATTTTCCTCATTGGGCGTCCCACTACAAATCACACACTTTCTGAAATGGCAAAGAATATTTACTATTTCACCCACTAATTCCCTCTCCTACTTTACTTTTATACTCACAACACCAATCAACTCACTATTTCCTACCCCACTTTCTCTCTCCAACCTCACTTTTCATACTCACAACATTTTCTCCATTATTTTTTTTCCTTAATTTACGCGTAAACAGTAACTGTCTGATTTCTACCGGGACAGAGGGAGCACATGGTTTGTCAATTTTCAATGTGGGATAATGTGTCTAACACGTCCCCTCATTTGTAGCCGGACTTTTTCAAAGCTTATAACGTGATCTTATTAAGTGGGTGGCGCGGAGCAAAAAATTTTCTTTATATATTAATATTCTATATTTCCTACAAGTTGAATTATTTTCCTTCTCCTTGTTGTTTTTACTTTCCTTATAGGTTTAGAATTCTATAGCTTTTTTATTCTTGGTGCTTTTCAAGGACATAAAATTTTGGGGGAAACTAGTTTCTCCTAAAGTTATAGAAAGTCCTATTTTATAAACTGTTCCTAAATATTCACTAACTATTTACAAGTAGAAAAAAAGTGGACTTTTTATAATTTATGGAGAAACTAGTTTCTCCCAAAATTTGCTCTTTCAAGGAACCCTAGATTCAAACGTTGCTCATTTAGTTATCCAAGCCACCTCCTCCAATCAAGGTTGGACAATACTCAAAACCACCTATGCCAACCCATCTCGAGGTCACATCCTCCAAGTCAAAGACCGTCTTGACTCTCTCACCAAATCCGACTATATGCACTACATTAAAACGTGTATCGACAAACTTGTCATCATGGGCAAACCTATAAACCTCGAAGATAATATAGCCAAAGTTCTCAAAGGTCTAGATTATGAAACCTACAATCCCGTCTTCGATGTCGTTCGTGCTCGTATACCCATCACCTTTGAAGCTCTCCATAAGAAACTCATCAATCATGAACTTTCCCTTAAACAAAACCCTAACTCCGCCCCGTTCCCCTCTTCGGCCCATATCGCCCAACACCGCCCCAACTCCTCCTCTCACAACAACAATCGCACCCTCTCCTTTTATCTTCCTTTACCTAAACCGCCTCCACCAATCCTAATTAATCCTACCTCTAACTTGGCTCCATTCAATGGTAAGTGTCAATATTGTCGCTATGTTGGTCATGTTATTTCTTAATGACGCCAATTTAAAAAGGATTACCCAAGTGTTGTGTTCCCCCCTCCCACCACCACCTGCTCCTCACATCCTAACATCAATCGTTCTTCTCCTCAAGCCAACACGGCTACCGCCCAACACACCCCTCCAACCTCTTCTTGGCTTGTCGATAGAGAAGACACCCACCACCTCACCAATGATCTTTCCAACCTTCCTCTCCAAAGTCCTTATAATGGTAGTGATGACATTCTTATTTCTTATTGGAGATGGCTCCTCTTTTCTATTTTCTACATATGTTCCCTCTCTCTCTCTCTCTCTCTCTCTCTAATTATACTACCTCTTTTAAAAGTTATATATGTTTCAAAAGTTATACTCCCTCCGTCCCGCTAATATTAGCACACTTTTCTTTTTGGGCGTCCCGTTAATATCCGCACACTCCCAAAAAGGAAACTTTATATTAATAAAATATTCACCCAACCCCACTCATTCTCTCTCCTACATTATTTTAATACTCACAACACCATTATAATTTATTACACCCTCCACTCATTCTCTCTCCACTCATTCTTTTACACTCACAACATTTTATTAAAATATCATATTCCTTAATTCCCGTGCAAACAGTGTTTGTGCTAATACTAATGGGACGGAGGGAGTATATGTTATAAAAAGTGTGTATATTGATTTGTTATGTATGTTCAATGAGTTTGAATATATATAAAAACCAACGGAAAACAAAGTCAATGGAAATCAAGTATTGATGTCAGATTCATGGAAATGAAAAAATGATACTTTGGATGAAATAGATCAAAGTGTTGAAACGGTTCAAGAAATGGAACCTAGAAGAATGTGTGCTAGTTTGTAAAGTCATTGTATGACTTGAGACAAGTACAAATATAAAGACATCAAAAGTTTGATTGTATGATTTAAACAAGTGTGACTACGTTACTTTGTTAATTAAATCCAAAAACGATATGTTATGCTAAGAAAAATTCTAGTAAATTTGATTCGTTGATTCAATTCCTAGGAAAACTAATGGATATCTACGACGAGTAGTAGTTGGAAATTTACTAGAAGAAGCCACGGAGAGGAATAAGGAGGAGGAAAAGAAAAGATCAAGATATGGAATGGAACGGAACGAGAAACAGATTTCTTGTTTCTCTGTTTCTGAGTTAGTTTTGTTAAATCTGTGATGTTGGATGGGATGAGATCTAGTCAATGATTTGTTGGTCCTTCATTAAGTATTTCACCTAACGCACCAATGATATTGAGCTCTCAATCCTTAGGCTATGTACAATAAGGGGGTTGAAGGGGTAGTTGAGGGTGAGTTGGAGGGTTGAATATGTTTAATAAGGGTGTTGAGAGGGGGGTAGTTGAGGGGGTGGGATGAATTTCTTCAACCCGGTTGAAGAGGACACTTGTCGGGCTCTCATTGGCGCGTGAGCTTCACTCCAATCAATGGCGTGTCCTTCCTTTTTTTTTTTCCTGAAGGGGACAAGTGTCCGCCTGTGATTGGTTGGTTTTTCTTTTTCTTTTTATTTTTCCACCCCGTTTTTTGAGCTCAATTATTTGACAGAAATAATTATTTTTTTTCCCAAAATTCTGGAAATTTTTTTCTCTATAAAATGACATAACTTTCATATTTTTTGTACACCAAAAAAATTAATAATTTATTTTTTAATAATAAAATCTCGAATTTATAAAATTAAATAAAATCTTGAATTAAAAAATTAAAAAAAAATCTCGAATTTATAAATAAAAATATTAAGAATTTATTTTTTAATAATAAATTATTATTATTATTATTAATTTTTTAATTATAAAATTAAATATTGTAAATAAAATAAAAAGTGGTGGGGTATAGAATGATGAGTTGGGAGGAGTTGAATTTTAAACTAAACTAGCTTATTGTGGGGGGTGTAGTTGAGAAAGTAGTTGAATGATTAAGTGAATGGAGAGAGAAGATGATGTGTCGTAATATTAGGGTAGTTGAATGTTTTTTGATAGTTGACCTATTGGACTTGGTATTATATTATTGACCATACATTTTTCTTGGCTCAGATTGACAGGTCTGCTTCCATGCAAGTGGCTCTACCCTCTGCTAGAAAAGTTGGACCAGCTCAAAGTTGACTTGGTAAATAAGTGTAGGCGACAATGACAGCAACAAGGCAAGATCTCTTTTTGTTATACAGTTTTCAATTTGTTTGAAGATGTTACGAAACAACCTATTTGTTAGATTATTACTCACTCCGTCCCATAAAATGTTCCCATTTTCTACATTTGTTTTTTCCAAAAAAGAAAGTCTCAAAATGTTCCCATAAAATGTTCCCATACAATCTTTCTCTCTCTCTCCTCCCCCTCTCTCTCTCACACACACAGCACACACAATTGATTTGGATTGTGCAAATGTATAAATAGAATCAAATTAATTATTTTATTAATTATTTATTATAATTAATAAAATAATTAATTATAATAAAATTTATAATTAATCGTTTATATAGTACAATAATTAATAATTATATATGGTAGTAATAAATGTAATATAAATGAGTATGAAAGAGAAAATATGATGGGGTATAGTAAAAGGTAGGAGAGAGAAACCGATGACTTTTGTCATGATGATGATTATATATGGTAGTAATAAATGTAATATAAATGAGTATGAAAGAGAAAATATGATGGGGTATAGTAAAAGGTAGGAGAGAGAAACCAATGACTTTTGTCATGATGATGATGATGAATTGAGATAAAATTGTTTGGAGTTGTGGTTATTGATGACTGATGACGAGAAGCTGGAGGAGAGAGGGATGGTGTTTTGATCAAATTCAAGCAATTCAACTTCAAAGATGAGAATTGGGCACAATGGAATATGATAATCTAAATTCAAGATGTAAAGACAAAGGAATGAACGAGGAAAGCCCTTGAACAACTTGTTCGCCGGCATAAAACCTCGGAACAATGGAATATTATTAGTATGATGATCGGAATGTGAGTGTGAGTACAATGAGTATGGATAATTGTGAACGTGAATGTGTACATGTGCTTGTTATGCTAATTTAAATACAGAGGAAAATAACGGAAATAGCAAAATAAATGAAATCCCCCATCTTGTGCCGAGAATCTCGCAGGAGGTTTGATGATGATTGAGATATCCGTTGTGATCTGAGAAGCAAATGTTGTAGATAGATTTTGACTCGGTCTATAATGCCTTTGGAGTTTCGAGAACAGCTCCTAAAATATTGGTGTATAATAATTCAGCAAAACATACACAGTCAGCCAAGTTATTTTACCAAGTTGTTACTCCAGGATGAGACGCCAAGTTGTAATATGTTGTTGTAGATCTTCTATCCCAAACAATTGCCCCTGAATTTTTTAAGTTTTCAGAAGAGTGGTTTAAATTTTAAAAATTTGATCCCTAGCCGCCTTGTTGTTAAATTTGAAAGATGAGACGTTTGCTTGTTTTGCGAGTCTTCAGGCATAGGCATGGATGTAGGGCTACAGTCAAGGCATGGATTAGAACAAAATCCGGAGATAAGGATGTTTGAAAGGATAGGTTTTTCTATATAAGGAATGATAATTTGCTTTGGATGTTTTAAAAAGTTTTTAGGATTCCGCTGAAAAGCTTCTGCTTGCTGGAGTGTTTGGGGAACAAGATGTCATTTGGTGAGCTTATTTTGATTTTGCGCCTGGATTTCTTACTTGTGTCAAAAGGTTGACCTCTATTTTTACAGCGACCCGTTCAAAGCCTAGGTTTGCAGCAAATGCCATAGTTGCCAAGTATAAGGGAAAGGCGAAAGCTGGTGAGGACATGTTTCTGGTGCCCAGGATGGGAATTGGAGATAAAACGGGGGTGAAGAGAAGAAGAGAAGGAATAATGGATGCAAAAGAGACCACACCAAGTGAGGAAGATTTCGAAAACAAGGTAGGGTGTTATTGCAAGTATTTTCTGAATATGCCTTTTGTTTTGATCAAAATGTTTTGATTCTTTATAACAGGCGGTAGCTGCAGCCAAGATGATGGTTAACGAGATCAAGTGGTGGAAAGATAAAGCTGATACTTTGCTTATGGATAGAACGGAGTTTGAGGCGGATCTCAAAGTGGCTTTTGACATGTTGAAAGTGAAGAATGAAGAGATGGAGGAGGCTGGTAGGAGACACGTTAAAGAGATGGAGATTCTCCGTGATGATTTAGTGGTTGAGGCTGCTAAATCAGTTTTCGAGACTAGGATTGAGATGATCAAAGAATACCAAGCTGGTAAGCACACAAATTGGAACCTGGAGGAGTACGCAGCCTTAAAAAGGATCGCATGTGAAGAAACTTATGAGGTAAACTCTAGGATGAGGGATATGGAGAAGATAGAGCAGGTTGGTGAGACCCAAGGAGGAAGAGTGGATAAAGGTAAGAGCGTTGCTATTGATTGAGGGGGTGTCTTTAGAGATAATTTACAGTTTTTATTTAGTTTGATATTTTCTGGCGAGGGATTTGTCCTCGCTTTCAAATAATGGGTATTCCTTTAGGATGTGAGGTTTTGTATATGTCTGTTTGGACATGTTTTGAGTGTTTCTGATGTTTCTCCATGTTTTGGGATAACATGGTGGAACTTTCGTGGGATGAAATGAAAAAGATGTTTTGGCTTTTCATTCTTGTGTTCGTTTGGTAACATGTTAATGTTACAACCAATGATTTCAACTTGAGTTCATAATTTTAACTAAGTGTAAGAAGGTAATCAATATGTACGTGACATATTGGCCCACCTACTCCTTAACTAAAACATGAAAAACGTATAAGGTGTAAATAACCTTAATAACTTGAGAAAGATGAAACATCTTTGAACCTTTCGAAAGGTGTGTACCCTTTTTCCTTGAGTGTATGTATTGAATGGGCGTAAATTTGTCTTAGCATGCTAACCTGAAAACGGGTTGCGCAAAGATTAGATGTTTTCTTGGCCTGATGCATTTCCCTATCTCCTTGGATTACTTTGCAACCTGATTTGGACAAGTTGATTGTATTGTCTCGAACGTGAATTCTAGATCATCTTGCAAAATAGAAACAGGTTAGGGTGGGTGTTAGCTTGGCTAACACCCCTCCGATGCTTAAGTCAGTAAGAGTTCGAGATATATATATAAATTGAATTGAAATAATATAATAGAAATAAAGTATATTGAATCATACATGATCCTTGGAACGAAAATGGATAAGTTCGCAACTTATATGAAGTACAATCCAATTTCTCGGTATTCTCACGCCGTCTAAGGTTGACAGGCTGTATGCTCCCTTTCCAGCTTCTGCATCAATTAGGTAAGGGCCTTCCCACTTGGCTGCAAATTTAACCGCATTTGGTTCCTTTGTGTTCTGAAAAACTTTTCTTAGGACCATGTCTCCAACCTAAAATCTCCTAATGCGGACATTCTTGTTGTACGACTTGGCTATCCTCTGTTGGTAGGCAGCCATTCTGACTTTAGCCATACCTCTGAGCTCATTAATAGTGTCTAAGTCTTCTGCGAGGATGAGCTAGTTGTCTCCCGGGGTCGTTAAATCATATCTAGCTGTGGGGACCATGAATTCTACAGGGATAACAGCTTCGGTACCGAACATCAAGGAATATGGCGTTTGTCCGGTAGCATTCTTTGGGGTGGTTCTGTCAGCCCAAAGTACCAAGGGTAGTTCTTCGGGCCATCTTCCCTTCTTTTGGTCAAGACGTTTCTTCAGGTTGTTCATTATCAACTTGTTACTGGACTCAGCTTATCTGTTAGATTGAGGACCGGTGTAGACATTATCAACTTGATTCCCCACCTTATACAGAAATCTTGCGACTTTTTGCTAATGAATTGGGAGCCGTTGTCACATAATCTTGGATGGGATTCCAAATCTACTGATGATGTTTCTTTTCATGAATGATATCGCCTCCTTATCCCAAATCTGTACGAAGGCTTCAACTTCAATCCATTTCGAGAAGTAGTACGTCATAGTCAACATGAATACTTTGCCTCCGGGTGCCCTTGGTAGCTTGCCCACTATGTCCATCCCCCATTGCATAAAGGGCCAAGGTGATAGGATGGGATGTAGTGGTTCAGTGTTGTGTCTCTGACATGCATCACATTTCTGGACATACTTGATTGCATCTTGCCGCATGGTTGGCCAATAGTAACCTGTTCTTAATGTCTTTGAAGATAGTGATTTGCCCCCAGCGTGGTTGTCACATTCACCGTCATGCAATTCTCTTAAGACTTCTTCAGCTTGCTCTGGTTCTAGACATCTCATGTATATACCTGTAAAGGATTTTCTAAACAGGACATTATCTATCAAAATAAATCTTGATACCTTTATCCTAAAGGACCTTGGATTTTTCACACCAATTGGGATTGTGCCATCCTGCAAGTATTGAATTATAGACAGCGTCCAGGATATGGAATTGCTGATAGGCATGGTCACTGCATCAGGGTGTTCAATAAATTGGCACGTTTTGAGTTGATCTATGGCTGGATGCATGACGTGAATGATTGGGATGGTATTGTTCAACATGCTTTTGCAACTTGAACCCAGTTTGAGTATGCATCTGCTTCAGCATTTTCTTCTCGTGGAATCTGTTCGAAAGTGAAGTCTGCAAACTGCCCAGCTAACATCTTAACATGTTGAAGATAACTTGTCATTTTAGCCTGCTTAGATGTATAAGATCCATTGAAGTGGTTAACTAATAACAAGGAATCACTAAATACATTGATATGCTTAACGTTTAAATTTAAAGCAGTGGTCAATCCCATAATGAGGGTCTCATACTCAGCCTCGTTATTCGTTGCTCTGAACTCACATGCCACAACTTGAGGGATGAGGTCTCCTTGAGGTGACTTCAGGACGATTCCCAAACCTGTGCCCCTGGCGTTTGAAGCACCGTCTATATATAGTGTCCAATACCTAGGAGAGCCAATGCCTTCGAGTTGTTGGACCTCGAGTTCAACCTCGGGCTGCAAGCTGGGACTGAAATCTGCCACAAAGTCTGCCAAAGCTTGCGACTTGATAGTAGTCCTTGCTTCATATTTGTATGTCGTAAGTACTGAGTTGTACAGACCATTTAGCCATCCTACCTGACATCTCAGGTTTCTCATCACGCTTCTGATAGGATAGTTAGTCTTGACAATAATAACATGGGTTTCAAAGTAATGGTGTAATTTTATAGAAGCGGTAATTAAAGCAAGTATTAATTTTTCGAGATGAGAGTACCTGGTTTCTGCATCAAGGACTTACTTATGTAGTATATAGGATGTTGCGTACCATCTTGTTCTCTGGCCAAGACTGCACTGACTAAATTTTCAGATACCGGAAGGTATAAGAACAGGGGTTCTCCTTGCTCTGGTTTGGACAACAATGGTGGAGTTGTGAGATATTCCTTAAGTTGGATGAAGGCTGCTTCATGTTCACTTGTCCATTGGAACAACTTGTTCTTCCTAAGTACATTATAGAACAACCTGCATTTGTCGGAAGACTTAGAGATAAACCTGTTAAGAGCTGCCACTCTGCCTGTAAGTCTCTGTACATCATTAATGGTTCTGGGTGACTCCAAGTTGGTGATAGGCTTGATCTGCTTTAGACTTGCTTTTATGCCCCTCTTGGTCACCATATAACCAAGGAATTTTCCAGCCCTAACTCCAAAAATTGCATTTTGAGGGGTTAAGCTTCATGTTGTAGCTTCTAAGATGTCAAATGCCTCTTTAAGATGTTCAACATGATCTTCAATGTGCTTCGACTTTACCACCATGTCGTCAATGTAGACTTCCGTAGTTTCTCCAAGTTGATCCTTGAACATCTTGTTAACCAACCTTTGGTAAGTTTCACACACATTTTTTAGTCCAAATGACATAGCAATATAACAATATATACCTTCAAGGGTAATGAAAGCAGTGTCTTCTTGGTCTGAAGGTTCCATTTGAATTTGTTGATATCCTGAAGAAACGTCCATGAAAGTTAGGATGTCGTGACCGGCCGTTGCATCCACCAGAGAATCAATATGAGGTAAAGGAAGGGATCTTTTGGGCATGCCCTGTTTAAATCTGTGAAATCCACGCATACGCGCCATTTGCCATTCTTCTTTTCTACGACCACTGCGTTGGCCAACCACCTTGGGTAATCAACTTCCCTGATCATCTTGGATTTCAGCAATCGTTTAACCTCTTCCTTTATGATCTGGTTGCGTTCATGTGCGAATTTCCTTCTTTTCTGACGGACGGGTTTTATGTTATGATCAATGTTCAACTTGTGAGTAATGATGTCCTTGCTGATCCCTGTCATGTCTTCGTGTTTCCAGGCGAAACAGTTAGCTCTGCACCTCAAGAATTCTACTATATCTTCCTCAATTTCGTGAGGGATATCGGCTCTAACTAGCACCTTGACATCGGGTCTGGAGGGGTAAAGTTGAATTTCCTTAATATCATTTTCAGCCACCTCCAAAACATCACGCGCCTTCTTATTTAATTGCTATGCTTGCCTAGGGATGCTTGTTGCCTTCATTGACACCTTGTAACATTCCTTTGTTGTTTGCTGGTCTCCCTTCACCTTGACAACTCCCCATCGTGTCGGCAACATGATGCATTGGTGGTAAGTTGAAGGAATTGCCTTCATGTTGTGGATCCAAGGTCTCCCCAAGATGATATTGTAAGATGATTTGCATTCTATGACACATAATTTCTCCATGGAATTTACTCCTTCAACGTAGACCGGCAACTTGATTTCCCCGCAAGTGTGCTTGGTTTCTCCACTGAACCCAACTAGAACGGATGAGCTTCTAGTAACGTGCTCGAGTGGAATGTCCATGCTTGCCAAGCTATCGGTGGTTACTATGTTGACGGAGCTTCCGTTATCAATCAGAATACGCTTCACCATGCAGTTGGCTACTTGTAAAGTTACAACGGGAGCATCATGATGGGGATCCAAGATGTCACCCTTGTCGTCTTCATCGAACGTTATTTCTTGGCCGCTAACCTTCACTGATGGTCTTGCTGGTAAGTTCAACCTGTCTTTTTTTGAGTCCGAAGTCGGGCGCTTGGCGGCCGAGTAAGATGTACCGCATATGTCTGATCCTCCACTCAGCTGATCATATTGATCATATTGACCACCTTGGTTGGAACTGGAGGAGATGGTGGGTTCTCAGCCTATTGCTCCTGGTTGTCATTTCGCCCAAGCCGCTTGCCTAGCAGATCTTTGAGGAATCCCTTAGATAAAAGATGGTTGATTTCTTTCCTTAGGGCAATGCAGTTCTTAGCGGTATGTCCAAAATCTTCATGATAGGCACACCATTTAGATTTGTCCTTCCAACCTGAGGGCTTGTCAGACTTCTTGGGCCATCTTGATTTTTCACCCAGGTTGTCCATGGCGTGTATAACTCCTGCAATATTGACAAAAAAAAAAAACAGTAGTCATCTATTTTTGGATATTGTGACTCATCATCATCACCATTATCACTGACAGTATTAATGCTAGAGTGGTCGAGTTTAGAGTAGGGTCTGCCCCTATTAGATCTGGAATGAGATGTTTTTATCTTGCCACCAGAATGCTCGGGAGTGGTACTCCTCTTGTTTGCTTTCTCCTGCATCAATTTGTCTTCTTCCAACCTGATGAACTTTATGACCCTTGTTCTGACTTCCTCCAATCTCTTGCAGGGAGTCATCACTAATTCCTCATAATAATAAGGAGTCTTTCTTAAGTCCCATCTTGAAGGCTTCCGTTGCTGTAGACATGTCCATGTTGGGAATGTCAACAGCTTCTTTGTTGAACCTACTCAAATAGTCTTTTAAGGATTCATCAGGTTGTTGGACTATCCTGTATAGATCACTGGTTAGTTTTTCAAATATCCTGTTGCAAGAAAACTGGTTAGTAAACATATTAATGAGTTGAGCATAGGGTCCAATAGAGCCTAGAAGTTGGTTGATGAGCCATCGCAAGGCGGCACCAGTCAAGGTGGAACCGAAGCCCCCTGCAAAGGCAAGCTTCCTTGAACTGCAAAGGAATATGAATCACGTCCATCTTTTCCTGGTACAAGACAATGTGCTCCAATGGATCGGTCGTCCCATCATATTGCTTCATGTGAGGAACGGTGAATTTCTTCGGTATCACCATGTTGGCGATGAATGGGGTGAAGCGTGACTCATTATAACAGGTTGGGGAAGCCTGGTGGTATGGCAATGTGATCCCAGGTACATTCATCACCATTTCCCTCAATTCCTGCAATTGTATGTTCACCGAATTTCCTGCATCGGGGTTAGCAGCAGCATAATATGTATAGAAATCAACTTGAGGATTAGCACTCCATGTTGGTCCTTGGATAGGGGTCACAAATGTTGCCGCGGTGGTCTGGACAGCCTCAGGATTGGTGACCACACTATCCGTGGTGGCATTAGTCATCGGTATGAATCCTATATTATCAGTTGATGCTCCTGTATCCCTATCAAAGCCGAGTCTCCTTGGTTGGAATGGGGAGAACATACTGGACCCCATGTTGGGATTTATACCCTGGAAAGTTCTAGGTGATACATTCTGGTGTGCCCCAGACAAACCAGCTTGAAGAGCAGAAACCTCATGTTGCAACCTGGCAACATTATTCATCAGCATTTGTGGAGGTATCGGTTTGTAGCATTATCTGGCGTCTCAATTCAGCCATTGTATTTGCCAGGAGGCTGGAGACGATATCCAACGGAATTTCTTGTGTAGTTGCAACTGATGTTCCTCCTTGAATTTGGATCGAACTCGTAGTGGAGCCAACATTCTGGCTTGAAGTTAGTACTCCGGTGGTGGCTCCAGCTGAAGTCATAGCAGATGACATTCCGGCAGACATCTTGAATCTTTCTAATAATCAAAAGACCGAAATTCCCACACACGGCGCCAAACTGTTTTGGTCAAATTCAAGCAATTCAACTTCAAAGATGAGAATTGGGCGCAATTGAATATGATAATCTAAATCCAAGATGTAAAGACAAAGGAATTAACGAGGAAAGCCCTTGATCAACTTGTTCGCCGACATAAAACCTCGGAACAATGGAATATTATTAGTATATTATTAGTATGATGATCGGAATGTGAGTGCGAGTACAATGAGTATGGATAATTGTGACCGTGAATGTGTACATGTGCTTGTTATGCTAATTTAAATACAGAGGAAAATAACGGAAATAACAAAGTAAATGAAATTCCCCATCTTGTGTCGAGAATCTCGCAGGAGGTTTGATGATGATTGAGATATCTGTTGTGATCTGCCAAGCAAATGTTGTAGATAGCTTTTGACTCGGTCTATAACGCCTTTGGAGTTTCGAGAACAGCTCCTAAAATATTGGTGTATTATAATTCAGCAAAACGTACGGTCAGCCAAGTTGTTTTACCAAGTTGTTACTCCAGGATGAGACGCCAAACATGTTGCAGTAGATCTTCTATCCCAAACAGATGGCATGACTCAAATTTTAAAATTCATGACTGCGGATGTTCTAAAGGATACTTTTCATTTAAAGGTCCCAGTTTGCTCAAAGACAGTATGCTAGTTTGGAAGTTGTCCTCTTTGGAGATGACTATCAAAAGTAAGAGTGATAATAAAATAAACTGTGTAGCTGAACTGCGTGAAAATAATAAGAAACACTATTAACTAAAAAGGATTAACGGAAAGGAGAGAACAAAAAAATTGATCCCCAAAATCGACTGTGACTAGATGATGCTTAAAAGTCAACTGTCAAGTGTGTGTGAGAGAGAGACAAATGAACAGAAGAATTTAAAGTGGTACAGAGTATAACAACTTCTCCTACGTCCACCCCTCATTGTCCTCTTGACACGTGAAATAACAATCCACTATATATTCTTTAATAATACAAGAATGCTTGTTGCAAAGCACAAAGTAACAGTAGCACTAGAAATATACAAAAAGCTTCTTTTAGTAACTAAGTAACTAGATGAAGCTGATTGTTAAGATCTTGGATGAGGGCGGTCAAGGTTTTACGGATAGATTATGTAAGGTACACTGAGAATGACTATTTTTATATATTTATCAGTGTAAGAAAGTCATTAAGAATGCTTGTTGGTGTTGTAACAGATGGATAAGCATTGGAAGATGTTGTAAGAAAGTCATTAAGAATGCTTCTTGGTTCACATCTCTTTGACTAATAGGTTTGTTGTTAATGACTTTGATTGAGTTTGATTTGCATTAAATACTTATTAGCAATGGACTACGTCGTTTAGAGAGTTTGACAGTCAGAACTGTCAAGATGGTTCTTGGCCATCTTTGCTTATCATTGGAGTGTATTGAATCTTCCCACGTGGAAATTTTTGGAGTTTTCCAAAGGCACTATTTCACTCTTGGACAATTCTTCCAAACAAGTACGATCCTAAAACCTCAAGAGCTAAGGCAAGGCCTTCTGAACAATCTACTATTTTGCCTGCAATCTCTGCATAAGGTTCGGGTAGAAATATTTTCTTAAAGGAATGCCAACTGAAGAGTTCCAGAGACTCTTCATAGTTCAACTCATTGGCCTAATATATTTCATCCACATGGGCTTGATAAAGCAAATGATGGTCTCGTGTTGTTATGATGATTAAACTTCCCGGGCGGAACCATGGGCAATATGTTACTAATTCATCTACTTGACTTAAATCGTCCAAATCATCAAGAACAATGAGAACATTTTGGTGACACGGCCTTTCTCCGATCACACTCATTGCTCAGTCAGCATTCCCAACCTTAACGTTACTCCTCATTGAAAGTTCAAAGATAAGTTGCTCTTGTAAGGAAACAAGATCATTCACACAGCTAGTAAGTGTGAGGATGCATATTCTATACTGCAAAAAATTATTAACAAAGTGCATGATTAGGTGAAAATGAACATACATTTTAGGACTGATGGAGTAAAATGTAACAGTAAATCAACATTCATGATGTAACTGATCATATAATAAACCACTGTTTGAATAAGAAAACGGGTTTTACCCTTGTGTCAGCGCAGCTTGCCAACTTCCCACTATGTCCAACTGCTTAACGACTTGCACTTCATGTCCTGCAAAAGCTCTATCTTATCTCTATCATAACTTCAGTCTGTTTATGCACTTCTGACGGTTCAACATCGTATAACACCGTAAGTATATACCACCCTACAATTATGAAGAAAGCAATGAAAAATATAAACAATGATCACAAAATATACAAAGTTCTCTCTAATATTGCTGCAACTTTTGCAAATCAAAAGATGAATACCATGACATTAACAGTTATACCCATGACGATTTTGTGAGGGACTAATTTAGAAATCAAAATCTAACTTAAAATTATAGGAACTGAAAAACAGAGACTAACTTAGCGCAATTAAGGAATAACACAATAGCTAGCTAGTATCTAAGAATCAACCAACTAATGGATTCCGTACTTCCTTGATGAAATGGAAGAACGTACAACAAAATCAGATATCATAGAGAAAAGAATAATGGACATAACAAACAATCAGCCGCATTCTCGCCCTTAGACATGGCCGCGGACCAAATGTATACAAAAGAAGTAGAAATATGAAACCCAAATAACACTACAACCAAAACTCATCCAATCAACAAATATTTTTTGCCATTATTGCCTCTAAATTTGGTGGAAGTTTGGGAATTGATTGAAGAATGCTCCAGTTGTCCAACCATAGTGATTCAAGATTGATTAACTTCCCAAAGCTCAATGGAATTTTAGTAAGTCTATTTCCAGCTAAATCCAACTCCCAGAGTTCTTGTGAGTACCTAACAATTTCTTCAGGGATATCTTCATCAGAGAGTTTACAATCCCGCAGATTAAGCCTTCTCAGAGCATAGTATAATGGTACTACTCCTAAACCAGACAAATGTCCAGTTGAACTCTTACTAGCCTTTGCTGAAATCTTAGTTCACCCTCTTAGGGATATGCTTGTAAGGTTCCGAAGACCATACAAGGAACGCAAATTTGTAATTGCGGTTTCATCTGCATAAAGCTCCCTTAACGATTCAATCTTCCCTATATCATGAGGCAACTGTTTTAGATTTGAGCAACAACTAAGGTTTAGATATCCAAGTAACCTCAGCCTGCAAATTTCACTTGGAATATTTGATATCTTCTCACAACCTTCCATATTCAAGACTAATAGGCTATGCAAACATCCAATTGATGGGTCAATCTGAACCAAACTTGTACAACCATCGAGCATTAAGGTCACAAGACTTGGTACACTTGTGAAGTTTGGTGTAGAGGTCAGGCGCTTAGAATGGCTGAGGTTTAGGATCTTCAAATTTAGGAACTGAGTCAAGCAAAAACTGTTGGTAATCAGTCTTTGTTTATTTCTCTGTGTGCATGTGTGTGTATGTGTGACCTTTATTTACTGATTAAGTAGCTTATTATTGTAATATCTTACCTTGAAATCCTGCCAAATTGTGTTCATCTTTCTGTGCTGCATGTCTAGGACAACAAGATTTTGCATTTCCCAATTGGATGGTAGATGCTCTAAAGAGAAACCTTGCAAGCTGATCCACCTAATCTCTTCCGATAGATGTTCAAAGCTTCCCTCAAGATTCACATTATCCATTTTTAGTAACCTCAAATAATGCATCCACACAAAACTCTCAGTATTCAAATGGATTTCCTCTTCTAATGGGGAGACTAGAGTGACACCTTCAATTGCTTCTGTTCCCTGAATAGCAACAAAATTATATGCAGTAAGACATTTCCGACACACGGGTATAAGGTTAGAAGGAGAGGAAGTGAGAAATAGATTGGTGTTTCCTTCTCACCTTGTTTTTCGCAAGTACCTTGGTTGCATCTTGATGATTCCACAAACGGCTGCGCTTACCAGGCTCCCGAGGACATTGTTGCCTAATGATTTCCCTTCCCATATCTCGGAGAAAATCGTGCATCCTCAGCTCGTTGATTCATCGATTGTGAGTAATCGTCTCCCTTTTAGAATTCTGATATCAATTATTGTACTACGATCACAACCATTCATAATTTCAGTTACATAGTCTATATCAGTTCTGTTATAACAGATCAATGTAGAAGACAAAAAGTAAATCAATCACACAACACAACGATATACGTGTTTCACCAACTTTGCTACGTCTAATGGCAGAGGGAGAGAATATTATTATCAACCGGCAATCACCGAATACAATCTCTAATCTATCGCACGAATTCTTGATCACAAGAATTCACAATTGTGCAAACCCTATATCTAGAGAAACAGATAAGTAAGAAAACCCTAGAAACACCTATAAATATTAATCTCTATCATACTATGAATTACATATGAAAAATTGCTAGGGAATAAGGGGTATTTATACTGCCCAATTAATTATCCTAGTCTAATTCTAATACGGAGAGAGTAACAAATTCCTTGTTGCAAAAGGACTCAAATTGCCTGCCAAGAGACATGCCTACACGCCTAGGCTTCGGCCCAATTGGCCAGGCCCACTCGGCCACCAAGCCTTAGCTCCTGGCCAGCGCCTCAATTGCTAGATGCTCCACAGCCTTGTGGCCGTGATTCCGTGAACACCATGCCACTGTCCTTGGTGCTGCCTTGTCCCAATGTCCCTTATGTCAATCCAACTGCGCAGTATTCCAAATTGCATTCAAACTCCGTATTGACTCAAATCAAGTTCTGATTCATTCTTGGACTCCTTTATCAATTGAACTTCTACAAATTCAAAGACACAAATCCTAACAAATCTCCACCTTTGACTTTGAATCTCCTGAATCAATAATCAGAACCGAACTCCCCTCTGCCTCATATATGTTACGCCAAACACCAAACTTATCCTCTCCTAACAACCAAAATGTGTACACCAAAATTTTGTCCATCCAAGCAAAAAGACGTGTCCTTCAAGACACTCATATGTATCCCCGGACACCCAAACTGATGTAGATCAAATCCACAAACAGAGAAAACGCAGCGGAATTATTAAAAACCTTGAATCAAGAACTAATCCTCACACGAAGATTAGATGATTCAAGCGATTATTATTAAACCCTCGCAAAAGAATTTAATACAATCGAACAACGAATAAAAGGGATATGAATTACTCCTCGCAAAAGGACGTAACCCTCGTAATCAAACGAATAAGATTACGTTTCAAGCCAAGGAATGACTTAGTCTTCTTAGAAAAAGAAGAAAGAACCCTTGAAGAAAATAAATTGTTTATTCTTCAAAAATTGACTAATTTTCGGAATACAACCTTGGGCCTATTTTATAGTGCCCATAAAACATGAAAAACAATCTTAAACCTTCTAGAATTACTCCTAACCTATATGGTAACTAAATAAGACTCAAAAACTAGTAAATCTCCTCAAAATCTACTCTAAAATCACCTCTAATCATCCTATTAAAATAAATGATGAGAATAATAAATAAAATATAAACTAAAATAAATTAAATCCTAAAATACTAATTAAAATACAAAAATAATTAATATATTTGACTTTGTCAAATATTTCTTGAACACTGATTACATCATTCACCCCCACTTGAAAAAGGATTCGCTCCGAATCCTCGTCCGATCTTTGAAACGAGCCCTTCCATCGAAACAAATATTTGGAATAAATCTTCATCTTTAACGTAGAAGGAATTGAAAGAACTTGAATTGATCCGTTCCAATGAAATAAATATTTGGAATAAATATTATCTTGAAGCCCAAATATTGGCACACAAATATCTTTCGGAAATAAAATTATACCATCAATCCCATCCTTTTCATCCTTCTGATGATCGTCCTCTCCAAACACCCCATGATCAACCATAAGAAAATCATCAACAAAAATGTAGAATGAATCTACAAATAGAGAAAACGCAGCGGAATTATTAAAAACCTTGAATCAAGAACTAATCCTCACACGAAGATTAGATGATTCAAGCGATTATTATTAAACCCTCGCAAAAGAATTTAATACAATCGAACAACGAATAAAAGGGATATGAATTACTCCTCGCAAAAGGACGTAACCCTCGTAATCAAACGAATAAGATTTTTTTGCAATTTATTTGCTCAAAGTTCAATCAAGTTAATCATCAAAATCAAAGTTAGCCTATCTTTATTGGGCGAAGGGAGTATATTTTTTGGGTTGTTAAACTCCAAATGATCTTCCCACTTTTTTTTTTTTTTGTTCAATAATATTTAGGGGGCATTGCCCTTTTCGTTAAAAAAAATAAAATAAAAAAGATCTTCCCACTTTTTTTATCATTACTACGAATGAACTTTGAACAATTATTTTAGGTTGATTTATTTATCCTAATGAAAAAGTAAAATTTGTTATTGATAGTATTGTTAATTGTGTATCAATTACAAGTTTTAAATTTACATTAGTATAATTACATCAACTTATAATTATTGCTTAAAATTCATCCATAGTAACGGCAAAAAAATAGGAAGATCATTTTTGGACGGAGAGAGTATTATACATTGTGTAAAATCATATCTCTATTTCCTGAGATTTAGAGAATGTTTAAAGACTATTTCCAGCTAAATCCAAGTCCTGGAGTTCTTGTGAGTACCTGCCATTTTCTTCGGTGATATCTTCATCGGACAGTTTACAGTCCCGCAAATTAAGGACGTGTTTGTTTGCTCTTAATGAATGTTAATGAGTTCTGAAATGAAGTGAAAAGCTATTTCAATCATTCTTATTTTGAGCTCTACCATTAAAACTCATTCTTCATTAAAAGTAAACAAATACACCCTAAACCTTCTCAGAGCATAATATAATGGTGCTACTCCTAAAACCAGACAAATGTCCAATTGAATTCATATTAGCCTTTGCTAAAATCTTAGTACACCCTCTTAGAGATCAGCTTGTTAGTATAACAAGTGGGTCCCACTAGTTAAATACTTTGTGATACAGTACAAAAGACTTTCCATTATGGGCTTGTCTACCTGTAGGGATGGCTTTGAATCTCCTAAAGATACATGAGATCTACTTTCCTTTTACTCCTAAAAGTACATAAATTCCCATATTTACTTCAAGGTCATAGCCGTGTACATGTTGTCATCTCGGAGAGGTCGGTGAGGCCGGCGGTGAGGCCGGTAAGGATGAACTCGTCGATTTAATATAATGTTCCCGCACCAGCGCCTCTAAATTAGGCGGAAGTCTGGACATTGATTTAAGAATGTTCCAATTGTCCAACCAAAGTGATTCTAGATTGGTTAACTCCCTGAAGCTGTATGGAAGCTTACTAAGATGATTTCCAGCTAAATCCAATTCCTTAAGTGTGGATAGAATCCCAATATTGTCAGGAATGTCTTCATCAGACAGATTACACTCCCGTAAAGTTAACCTTCGCAGAGCTTTTGGTCGTTCAAAAAGAGACATAACTTGACGGATTGGAAATGCATTTCCCTTGGTTATCTTAGTACATCCTCTTAGAGATAAGCTTGTAAAGTTTCCGAGCGTTATCAAGGACAAAGGCAACTCGGAAATTCCAGTTTCATCTGCATAAAGCTCTCTTAAGGATGCAAGAATCCCAAGGGACTTAGGCAACTCTTTTAAATCTAAGCAACCACTAACATCTACATTTCCAAGAGATTTCAGCAAGCAAACTTCACTAGGAATATATCTAATCTTCTTGCAACCTTTCAGATTCAAGACCAATAGGCTATCCAAACATCCAATTGATGGGTCAATCTCAACCAAACTTGTACAACCTTCGAGTATTAATGTCACAAGACTTGGTATACTTTTGAAGTCTGGTGTTGATTTCAAGCGCTTAGAATGACTGAGGTTTAGGATCTTCAAATGTTTTAGGAACTGAATCAATAAAAAAAAAATGTTCGTAATTAGTCTCTCTGTCTCTCTTTCTTTATCTCCGTGCATATGTGTGTGCTGTCATTATTTACTGAATAGTAAAAGAGAGAAAAAGGAACACTACTGGTAACATCTTACCGGCATACTACGCTCCCAGACACTGACCATCCTATTGTGTTGCATGTCTAGGGAAACAAGATAAAACGCTTGCAAATCACAAGGTAGATGAGTCAAAGAGCAGTCTTGCCATCTGATCCACCTAAACTTTCCTGATAGATATTTAAAGCTTCCATCAATATTCACCTTCTCCATTTGAAGTAATCTCAAATTATGCATCCTCACAAAATTCTCAGCATTCAAATGAATTTCCTCTTCTATTGGAGAGACTAGAGTGAAACCTTCAATTGCTTCTGTTCCCTGATACATAACAGTAAGATTATATAAGACTTCCAACATGTTCCTGTTTCTATAATTGGTTAGAGAGAGAGAGAGAGAGAGAGAATATAAGTCAAATATTGTAACTTGTTGTATTAGTAAAAGAATTAGTGTTTCTTTCTCACCATGTTTCTCATTAGTACGTCGGTTACATCTTGGTGGGTCCACAAACGGCTGCGCTTACCAGGTTCCTTAGGGAACTGCTGCCTGATTACTTCCCTTCCCATATCGCGGATCAAATCGTGCATCCTCAGCTCGTTGTTCCTATTGACCGTGAGTAAACATCTATCTATTAGAATTCTGATTCCGATTTCCGTACTGAAATCACAACCATTCAGTATATCAGTTACATGGTCTATATTAGCTCCAATAAAGAAATATGCAATATCAAGGAAGATGTCCCTTTGTTCATCATTATCCAGGCCATCATAACTTATCTTCAATATTTGTTGAATCTCGTCAAGGGGAATTTTTTGAAGCATTTCAAAGGCACTCTTCCATTCCTGGATAGTTCTTCCAAACAAGTAAGAGCCTAAAACAACAAGAGCTAAAGGAAGACCGCAGGAATATGCCACTATTTTTTCTGCAATTAAACCATAAGGCTCCTCAGGAATATTTTTTCTGATGGAATGCCAACAAAAGAGTTCCAAAGACTCCATGTAGTTCAATCCTTTGACCTCATATCTTTCATCCACTTGAAGATGACTAAGCAAATGCTGGTCTCGTGTTGTTATGATAATTACACTTCCCGCACCAAACCAGTAGCGGTTTCCTGCTAATGCATTTACTTGGTCTAATTTGTCCAAATCATCAATAACAATGAGAACCTTTTTAGACTGAAATCTCTCTTGAATGAAACTGATTCCTTCATCAACATTCCTAACCTTAACCTGCTTCTCCCTAAGAAATTCAGAGATAAGTTGCTCTTGTAAATAAACAAGACCATATTGCTCGGAGACCTCTCTGACATTTGCAAGAAAGCAGCTCAAATCGAAGTTTTGATGAATTTCATTATACAGAACCTTCGCAATTACTGTTTTACCTATACCACCCATTCCCCATATCCCGATCATCAGGCAAACATCCTCCGACTCAGGTCTTATCAATGAATACACATCATCCAAACGAGAATCCAATCCAACTGGATGCGTAGCAACAAACAGTCTTTTGGGCTTCACTTGAGATAGAACTTCCTCAATAATCAGGCTGATTAGCCTTGATTCTGACCTGACAATAATATAAATTATAGCCAAATATTAAATAATATTTATTGTTTTTGTAAGTTAAGATAAAATATCTACCAACAACCGAGATTATCAATTTCAGGATTAGATCTAGAACCAAAATATACCCTAAAACCAAGTACCCATTCAGTCCTATAATGAGTATTCATATAATCCCTCTGTCATTAAAAAAAAATAAAAAACTTTTTCCTTTTGATTTGTCCAAAAACAGTCCCATTTCTAAAAGTAGCAATATTTAATCATGTAATTTTAGCAGCATGCAAACAAGTAAAGCACGATTAATAAGAACGTTGACTTGTCAAATAAAACAATTTCTTTTAGGCGGCGAGTATAAACGGTAGGCACCCAGAGATAGCAACATATACTGTATTGAGAATGACATTACAATGAGGATGCAGGATTGGTTATTTACCCTAATGCGCAGTCTTCCATATCGAATCCAGATAAATTTGCAGCTTCAGTCAACGCAACTCGCCATCTCTTAGCCATGTTCAACTGATTACGATTAAAAAGTCTATTATATAGAGACTCATGATTTCTAAAGGCTTTTTCAAAGCTCCCACTTTGTCTACGCACTTCATGCGGTTTGACATCGTAATATACCGGAATTACCACCCGACCACTTTTTTTCTTGCACTCCATGATCATCACGAGCTCGTCGAGGCACCATCTGGAAGATGCATAGTTGATGGAGAAAACAACAATGTAAATCCTCGAATCCTCTATTGCTCTCGTCAATTCCAGGGAAATTTCTCCTCCTTTGCGGAGTTCAGGGTCATCCATGAATGTGCGAATTCCAGCCATAACCAATCTGTCATACAGGTGACCGATAAAGTTTTTCCGGGTATCTTTACCTCTGAAGTTCAAGAAGACATCGTATGAGAAGGATAGAGCGGTTGAACTTGGAGGTGGGATTGGATATCTAAGACGAGTAGTAGTTGGAAATTTACTAGCAGAAGTAGTTGGAAATTCACTAGCAGAAGTAGTTGGAAATTCACTAGCAGAAATAGTTGGAAATTTACTAGGAGAAGTAGTTGGAGATTCACTAGCAGAAGTAGTTGGAGATTCACTAGCAGAAGTAGTTGGAAATTTACTAGAAGAAGCCATGGAGAGGAATAAGGAGGAGGAAAAGAAGAGATCAAGATATGGAATGGAACGGAACGAGAAACAGATTTCTTGTTTCTCTGTTTCTGAGTTTGTTTTGTTAAATCTGTGATGTTGGATGGGATGAGATCTAGTCAATGACTTGTTGGTCCTTTTTTAAGTATTTCTTGTTTCTCTGTTTCTGAGTTTGTTTTGTTAAATCTGTGATGGTGGATGGGATGAGATCTAGCTCTCAATCCTTATCTTGACCATACATTTTTCTTGGCTCTACCCTCTGCTAGAAAAGTTGGACCAGCTCACAGTTGACTTGTTAAATAAGTGTAGGTGACAATGACAGCAACAAGGCAAGATCTCTTTTTGTTATACAGTTTTCAATTTGTTTGAAGATGTTACGAAACAACCTAGTATTTGTTAGATTATTACTCACTCCGTCCCATAAAGATAAAGATGCTCCCATTTTCTACATTTGTTTTTTCCAAAAAAGAAAGTCTCAAAATGTTTGAATAGTCATTTACTACTAGCATAATTCAATTTTCATTAAGGATAATGATGAAATGGAAAATGTACTACTAAAATGTTTGAAAAGTCAAATAGGAACATCTTATGGGACAGAGAGAGTATTTCAAAGAGAGAACTTCAGTAAATGTTGACAACATCATGAAGCAGAGTAAGTATTCTTGAGAAATAGATGAATGGAAGACATAATGATTTTTATTAATGCCTTTGATATTTATACAATGCCTATACAATCCTAGTCTCGGTAAACAAGCTATACAATTAACTATGGAAAGGAAAAGATATGTACAAATAATTAATTAATGAGATGTATCTTAATCATTAATACGTGTATCTTAATCATTGAGAAGTCCAATCTTGGACATCACAGTGTGAAATGAAGCTCGACCAAGGGGCTTTGTCAAGACGTCTGCAAGCTGATCCTTACTGGATATGAACGAAACCCGAAGATCTTTGTTCTGGACATGTTCTCTAACAAAATGGTAATCAAGATCAATGTGCTTCATACGAGAGTGAAATTTTGGATTCGCAGCGACATAAGTAGCACCCATATTGTTGTGGGTAAAATTCAGGATTGATGCATCTTGAGTTTTTTTCAGCATGTCGACATCTTCACATTCGAAGGCAAGGTAAAAATTATTTACTTAAATTATTTATTTATTTCTGTTATATTTAAATCACAGGGATAAAAAAGCACGTGGGAAAAGACATGTCCAACAGACTTCTTTCAACGAATTGGAAGACTAAGTCAAGATGAAGATGACTTACCGAGATTGTAGGGGAGTTGGTTAGGATCAGATTTTTTCTGTTTTCTTTTCTATTATTTAAGCTCATGGCTGGAAAAAACATAACAACAACACACGTACACACGCACTACACTCACATAGCTCAAGAACACTTTGTAATCCGCCATAGCTTTCTACCTTGTAATTCATTTATAATACAACTGTTTGGGAAGGTAGGTGCTCATAATCACCTCCCGAGGTTTTGTGCCGGCGAGATAGTTATCTCAAGGGTTTTCCTCGTTACACGATCGAGCCATCTTGATTACATTATTGCACCAATTATATTTTATTGCACCCTCCTTAGCTTCATTTCAATTCCTATCATTGTTGACTGTTTTTAGCCAAAACAGTTTGGCGCCCACCGAGGGGCCATTGGTTTTTTAATTGGTTCAAATTTCTTACGTTTCTACCATGTCTACCCAACCTTTAACTTCCGCCGTCACCAAAGCCCTACCTAGCAGTTTGAATCCTCAAACCAGTAACCGGTCGACAACCGGAGGACAAGAAACATTGCCTCCTCCTCCTCCTGTGAATTCTGGCAAGAAGCAGATGTCGCCATCTCCTGATCTCGAGATCAAGAGTATGTTGGTGCAGATGAAGAATCAACTGGATTGTCAACAGAAAAGCACCTCCTTGATAGCCGAAAGCTTGATCAAGGTGCAAAAAGAGCAGGAGTTACTCTCCCAAAGAATGGATAATGTCTCTCCTTATCGTCCTAGAGTCCTTGATTTCAACATTGGGGACAGCTCTCAAACTTTCAACGAATTCCTTCCAATGGCTTCATCCGTCAGATGTCGACATCTTCTCCTCCCATTACGACCTCTCGTGGCGATGTCGACACCCTTAGCCAGCCACTCTACAGGATGACTTTTCCGTAAGGGCCTATCTTCACTAATAGCACCGTTCGTCATCCTCTACGTATAATGTTAATCCTTTCATTAATTTCAATACTAGTTCTCGCTTTAGATAATACCGCTCGTACTACTAACCCTTTGGCAGAACCTACGTTGCGAATCGCCTTCAGGAATTGAGAGATATGATCATGAATGTGCCCGGTGTCACCCCGCCTATCCAAAAGTCTCCCGACATGTTACAATCAATCTCGCTTACTCCCGCATTGCACATGTCGACATCCCGAAAGGATTCAAATGCTCCTCGGCATGGAAGTTATATGATGGAAGTTCCGATCCTGAGGAGCATGTCGCCCACTACCAAGAAAAGATGGAGATCGTTCACATCCTGCTCCAGTTTCGTGAAGCTTGTTTGTGTCAAGGATTCCGTTCGACGTTGGTAGGCCCGGCATTGAAGTGGCTGATCCGTCAACCTCCTGGTTCTATTGGCTCATTCGCTCAGCTTGTCAACCTCTTCAACAATCAATTTTCTTGTACCGTCAATTTGAAAAACTAACCAAACGACCTTTATCGTATCACTCAAGAACTCCAACGAAGCATTAAAAGACTTTGTTAACAGTTTAATAAAGAAGTCTTGGAGATCCCCAACCGACATGGCAACAAATGCGTAAGCTATCAAAATGGGCTTGAAGAAGGATTCCCTTACTATGAGGATCCGTGATTTAACCCGTGCAAGAAAATGGAAGATATCCAAAATCGGGCCCTAAGATTTATCAGCCGGAAGAGGACAAGATGCAGCAATCCAAGAATCCCCGACAAAGATTCAACATATGACCATCCCGACAGAAGATAGAATCATCTCACCAAAGACAGTAATGTATCTAGACCATACCACGTAAAATGACCATAACAAAGTCAATCTGCAAGATTTAATGGAGATGATGATATTCAATCTCCTAAAATTTCGATTATTGATTTTCTCGTTGATGTTTCAGTATTCTGTGTGCAATGAGCAATCTCTGAGATAAAGCAAGGTGGCCTCGAAAACCGACAAGTCATCCTGGATGGAAGGACAAATCCAAATGGTGCGCCTATCATGAAGATTTTTGACATCTTACCGGAGATCGCATCGCCTCGAGGAGAGAAATTAGTTACCCGTTGTCTAAGGGACATCTTAAAGAGCTCCTTGGGAACCGCAAGACCAAGATGGAGAACAAAGAACCCGTTGCAACTGTGACCATCATCTCCTCCACCGGTAACAAAGGTAATTAATGTTATTACCGGTGGTTCTCGATATTTGTGGTACTTCTTATTCTGCAGCTAAGAGATTCGCTAAGCAAGCTAAGGATGAGAAACCCGAGAGATCCTCAAAGATGTCACAGCTCACATCTTAAGATGTCATCTCCTTCGAAGAAAGTGACCGGGACAATGTTATGGATCCACATCATGACGCCTTGGTCGTTGCACTTCAGATAGCCAACTGCAAGGTCAGACGTATCCTAATAGATGGGGGCAGCTCTGTGAATCTCATTATGCTAGATGCTCTGAAGGAAATGAAGATCCCTGAAGACAGCATTGTAAAAAGGACCTCGGTGCTCGTGGGTTTCAGTGGAGAAACCAAAAGTACAGTGGGTGAAATTACACTTCCAATCTACGTCAAGGTTATTAATTCCATGGAGAAATTCTGTGTAATCGATAGTGCAACTTGTTATAATGTAATCCTGGAAAGACCGTAGATCCATGGGATGAAGGCTGTACCATCCACCTATCACCAATGTGTCAAGATGCCGACACCTTGGGGTGTTGTCAAGGTTAACAGTGATCAACAGTCAGCTAAAGAATGATATATGACTTCCATGAAGGCCTCAACAACCCCTAAGATGGCATAGCAATTACAGAGAAAGGCCCGTGAAGTTCTGGAGGCGAAGGAACATGATCTAAAAGAGATCTCTTAGATCCTTCAAACCCAGATCTCAAGGTGCTGATTGGCCAAGATGTTCCAGCAGAAATAGAAGAAGATCTTATTAATCTTTTGAAAAGCAGGATTAAAAGCTTCGCATGGAAACATGAAGATATGACAGGCATCAGTAAAGATGTGATCACCCACAAACTCAACATCGATCCATCTTTTAGACCGATCCACCAAAAAAGAAGAAAGTTCGCATGAGAAAGGAATATTATCATTCAAGAAGAAGTGGATAGACTACTCAAAGCTAAGATGATCAGAGAGTTCGAATACCCAAGATGGCTAGCAAATGTGGTGGTAGTAGAAAAGAAGAACGGAAAATGGAGAGTTTGTGTCGACTTCACAGACTTGAACAAAGCCTGTCCAAAAGATCCTTTTCCCTTGCCACACATTGATACTCTGGTAGATGCTACTTGTGGACATGAAGTGTTGACTTTCCTAGATGCGTCTTCAGGATTCCAGCAAATCCAGATGGAGCCATCCGACCAAGAGGATACCGCCTTCATCACCCCAACAGGTATTTATTGTTACATTGCAATGCCTTTTGGACTAAGAAATGCAGGTGCTACATACCAGAGGCTAGTCAACATGATGTTCAAGGAGCAGATTGGGGACACTATGGAAGTATACATTGACGATATGGTGATAAAATCAAAGAAAGCTGAAGATCATGTTCGAGATCTTGCTCAAGCATTCGACATCCTAGAAAATTTCAATATGAAGTCAACTCCAAAAAGAAAGTGCAATTTTGGCATGAAGTCCCGGAAATTCTTGGGCTACATGGTGACACAAAGAGGGATAGAAGCAAGCCCGGAGCAGATCAGAGCAATCATCAACTTAACGTCACCTAAATCCATAAAAGATGTTCAAAGATTGACAGGGAAGGTGGCAGCATTGAATCGATTCATCTCAAAATCCTCAGACAGATGCAAGCCGTTCTATGACATCTTAAAGAAGAATTCTAGGTTCGAGTGGACTGACAAGCATGAACAAGCCTTTCAAGATTTGAAGCTGTACCTGTCAACACCTCCCCTTCTTTCAAAGCCTCAAGAAGGTGAGCCATTGTGTGTCTACTTAGCTGTCTCCGAAATCACAGTTAGTGGCATCCTGGTCCGTGATCAAGATGGCATTCAGCAGCCAATATACTATGTAAGTAAAACATTGCTCGATGCGGAAACCAGGTATTCACACCTTGAAAAGTTAATATTAGCTTTAATTTCTGCTTCAATTAAGTTAAGACATTATTTTGAAACTCATGTTATTATCATTCGTACTAACTATCCAATAAAAAGTGTTATGAGAAAACCAGAAATGTCAGGAGTGGTCCGTTCAGTTAAGTACTTATGACATCAAATATGAGCCCAGAACAACAATAAAATCACAAGCACTTGCAGATTTTGTGGCAGACTTTAGTCCAAGTATGCAACCAGAAGTAGAACTTGAGGTCCAACAACTCCAAGATGGGGACATCTTGAGGATGTGGACTCTATTCACAGATGGTGCTTCTAATATGAGGGGCACAGGGCTAGGTGTTGTCCTAAAGTCACCACAAGGGGACATCATACCCCAGGCCATCACTTGTGATTTTAAAGCCACCAATAATGAAGCAAAGTATGAAGCCTTAATCGTGGGCCTAACCGTTGTTCTAGACATGAACATCAAAGCAATACAGGTATATAGTGATTCATTATTACTTGTAAATCATTTTAACGGTTCTTATGCAGCAAAAAATGCCAAGATGACAGCTTATTTGGGCATTGTAAAAATTTGGCAAGCAAATTTCAAATATTCTCTTTCGAACAAATAACCCGAGAAGATAACTCTCAAGCAGATGCATTGGCTAATCTTGGATCAGCTTTCAAAAGTTTATCTCAGACCAATATCCCAATCATACATGTTAACATCCCTGCTGTGGAAAGGTTAGAACTATTCTGCATAGATGAGGACATTCCAGACAGTCAGATGGAGATATCCTGGACAAAGCCAATAATCAAATATCTTCAAGATGGTACTATCCCTGATGAGGAAAAGAATGCTGCATTCAGGGTAAGGATTTCAAGATTTATATTAATAGATAATGTGTTATTTAAGAAATCATTTGCAGGTCCATATTTGAGATGTCTCGAAGCTGACCTAACTAAAGAAGTCCTAAGAGAGTTACATGAAGGATCATGTGGTAACCATTCTGGGGGTAGAAGCTTATATACAAAAGCCCTGAAAATGGGTTATTACTGGCCAACAATGCGACAAGATGCTACCATCTTTGCCAAGAAATGTGATTCCTGCCAGAGGCATAGCGACATCTTGCACCAACCCGCAGAATTGCTTCATCCAATCCTCTCTCCTTGGCTGTTCATGAGATGGGGGATGGATATAATGGGAAAATTGCCTAAAGCTCCTGGGGGAAAAGTTTTCTTGCTTGCTATGACTGATTATTTCTCTAAATGGATTGAGGCTGAATCCTATGTGAAAGTTCGTGATAAGGAAGTCATATCCTTCATTAAGAGAAATATATTTAGTAGGTTTGGCATCCCATCTGAAATAATATATGACAACGGCTCTCAATTCATCATCAAGAAGACCCAAGATTTTCTTGCTAGGTGGGGAGTTAAGATGCTGACATCTTCACCTGTGCATCCTCGAAGCTAATGGCCGTGCGTAATCAAGCAACAAAATAATCATCAATAATCTAAAGAAGAGGCTAGATCAAAAGAAAGGAAGATGGGCGTAAGAGCTTCCACTTTGTCCTTTGGGCGAGATAGAACCCCACCAAAGAACGCAACAGTCAAACCCCTATTCTTTAGTGTTTGGAGCGTGCGGTCATCCGGCAGGTTGTCGTCCCCATTTCCAGATTCAAGATGTTGACATCGAGCAAAATGACGCCAACCTAAGTCACGATCTAGACACCATTGACGAACCGAGGGACCTTGCTAAAATCGTGGATAGCGGCGTATCAACGAGTAAGATTGCAAGATCCTACAACAAGAATGTTAGATTGCGAAAACTCCAAGTTGGTGATCTAGTCCTACGAAAGGTGTTTCTAATACAAGAGAGCCCAATCTTTGGAAAGATGGCTCCCAAATGGGAAGGGCCATACCTAGTAGATCTTTGAAGCGAGGCATAAAGGTTCCTATTGGCTATCAACTTTAGAAGGAGCAAGGATTCCCCGGAAAACCGGAATGCCATCCATCTCAAAGCCTACTTTATGTAAGTGTAAGTACCTAAATCCGGATCGCCAAAACTCCGTCGAAAGTAAAACCGAAATCCGTTAACTGGCCCGCTCCATGTTAACCGGAACTCGTTAAACTCCCCGTTGCCAAGCCAACGAGACATCCCGGGACTTCCCCGTGCATCCCGACGTCGAAACGTACTTAACACACACCATCGCACGTGAAAGTACGGCTTTCCCTGAAAAACGCACTTTCCGGCACTTTCCGGGGGTGTTTCGGACATTTTTCGGACTGTTATTTTAAAAAAACGGACAAAACCGAGACCGGGGAACGAACTCCCACACATTTGGTGAGTCAGCGGGACACGCGGCAAACCCATTGCCATGCTCCTCCCATTCACCCTTCAATCGAAATCAAAGCGGAAAAGGCTAAAATACCCTCTGGATTTCAATCAAAGTCCTACGGACTCCCTCGTGCAAACTTTCCAAATTGCCAAAGAAGCCCTCAAAATTCCAAAATACCACAAACCCCTGGAAATCACCAAGTTCGTTCTGACTTTACGCATTTTTCACCTATAAATAGAAGTTGTCACAAAGCCAAAAGGAGGACAAATTTACTCCCAAAATCATTCTACCCCACGGCCCAACCGAGTTTCACCCCTCTCGTAAGTACCCAAATCTCGCTCATGCCTTCCGTAAAGTTTTCCCTAATTCCCGGACTTTCCTAGAGTTCCGAAATTGTTCCGGAAGCTGTTCCAAAACATTTAAGGGCTGAAGGGAATGCTTGGTAATTAAGAAACACGTTTTCTTAATCCCAAAGACCTTCTAGAATTTCCACCTTGCATGATTCTAGAAACATCTTTAGAGTCGCGCGAGGATAATGCCGCACGACCGCATTAGCCAAGGACCTCTAGCCGCACGGCCTCATTAGCCTTATCCAGGCGCCTATAAATAGAGCCCTCCTCTACCCATTTAAGAACAACACAATCAGAGTATTACCAGCATAAAAACTCTCTCTAAATACTCCACGAAGATCAGGAAGTTGAAGGTGCCAAGAAGCCACCCCCTCCTCCTTGAAGCCTCCAAAAGTTGGTCCCTCCGCTAGGCAAAACCCCAAGAAGAAGAGGTCACCACCATTGGTAACCTCTCACTCCCTTACCTTGCATGATGCTTGTCTATGTGATTTAATTGCTCATTGCATTCATATATTGTCATTATCTTGCTTGGGACTTGGCATTTATCATTAAAGATCCTATCTTTATCATATCCCCCTCCCCCTTTTGCATCCTTTGCATGAAATAGGCATCATTTGCTCATAAAAATGTGATCTTTAGCATCCTTTGCTCATAAAAAAATGTAATCTTTATGTTAAAGGTGCATCCTTTGCACCTAAAAGCCCCCATTTTACATCAAAAATGCATCTTTTGCACATAAAAATCATGTCTTTATCATAAAGGTGCATCCTTTGCATCTAAAACCCATCTTCATGCATCCTTTGCATCAAAGATCATCTTTTTATCATCAAATTAGCATCCCTTGCTTTCAAAATGTAATCTTTGTGCATCCTTTGCATATTAAATACTATTTTCCACCATAAAAATGCATCCTTTGCATAAAAATTATGTCTTTATATAAAAATGCATCCTTTGCAAATTAAATGCATCCTTTGCAACCCAAAATGTCATCTTTTCACTAAAAATGTCATTTTTACATGCATTCCCCCATGTCCCCATTAGCAACCTTGGAACGGACCGGTGTAAAGATCCTATCTTTACATCGTTTCTTCCATTAAAGGTGCCACAATCTCTTTAGAAAGGGATAAACCTTGAACCTATATCTCCGATTATCACTTAAGACGAGCATGAAGCATCCATATAAGCTCAATCGTCTTAAGGTGTAGGATTGATGGGCTAAGGTCACTCCTTTCCTAAAGAACCTCATTTTGGACTATAAAGGAGAGTCTTTCTCTCGATCACGCAAGTCCCGAGGTTAAAAAAGCGATGATCACAAGTCCAAGATGAGGACGGGATCAAAATCCCGAATACATAAAATCCAAGAAATCCCGAGCGACAACCAATAAATGGTTTGTACGTCCGGAAGACAACTTGGGACATTCCCTCCCCTTTTATTCAAACACATGCACACAAGAAAGCACGCAAGCAAGCACGATAAACGGAATCTAGGGAGACTTGCTACGGCAAGGCACCTTGGGTGAACGACGATCCGTTCTTCCCAAGGGGTAACTTAACCTCCGAACCCATAAAAACCTTTTTTTCAAAGTTTTGAGGAAATCAAAATGGCGTGGCGACTCCGTTTTTCAAATTAAACCGGATGTTTTCAAACTCGCGTGAATCCGATCTAAAAAACACAAAATTTAGAATTTGGGCACACATTCACAGTTTGGCGACTCTGCTGGGGATATCCCAAAGGAGAAAAGCTTTCATTTTTAAAATAAACGATACCCGGTATATAGGTGGAAACCATTTAACCTTCTGTATCGCTCCTAACCGGGGCTTGGGATAAACGGTGGTTTAACAATCCCACGTACCGGTATCACTTTTCGAAAAAAAAAAAGTAAAAGAAAGCTTTTCCCTTTGAGCGGGTTAGACTCCCATCGCGGATTCCGTTTATCTTGCTTGCTTTCTTTGCCTTGCATTGCATCATTTGCATCTTGGGATTTGTGCATACTTTGAACAGGAAGCCTTCTCAAGGCTAAAAGGTGCCTAAAATATTCAGGAAACAACCTGAAATAGCAAAGGAGTGGAACCTGGAAAATTGATCCATGCAGTCGTACGGCTCAATCCTCCTTGGATTTGACCGGGCGGCCTCAGTGGCAATTCCACCGGGAAAAATTGAGGATAATCGCGGCCTTGGCGGCTTGGGGCTATTCGGTTCCAAGGCGGCGGGGCTCCCGAGAAAATTTACGTGCCTTATATCATTTGCATTTTCCCCGTCCCAAAAATCATTCCTTTAAAACACATTTATGAAAATCTCTGTTTTAACTCAAAAAGGAACATTTTTAGGAGACCGCACACTACGCGCACCTTATATATCACAGTACACTTTGCACGCACGTCCCTTTAAACCGGGGTGGTTTTCGGTGCGATCACGGACAACCTTACGATGCTCCGGGCGCGCACGGAATCACCCCAAACTCCCATGGCGGCCGGTGTCGACCAATGCACGATCCGTGTCACACGTTTCAAAAACCGTGACTTTTGGTTGGTTTTTGGTCTAGTCCGTGTCATATAGCGCAATTGCATATCCCCGTAAAGGTCAAGCCTTAGTTCATAACGGAAGTCAAGATCTTTCGCTCAAGCGAAACTCTGTCGAAATTTCGACAAGGAAAAAATTGGTAGAATCTTGACTCCGACATTGACTTTGACCTTGACCCGCACGGAATGCGTAAGAGTCGAGACCGAGTCCTTGCCAAGAAAATCCAAAGATCTTTCGCTCAAGCGAAGCTCTGCCAAAATTCCGACAAGGAAAAATTGGCAAGATCTTGACCCGGCATTGACTTCGATTTTGACTCACGCACGGCGTATGCAACGAAGTTCAATGTGACACTGTGTCATCCGGCTTTTACCGCCCGACCCATGCCTATTATCTTCTCGGACATTACCGAAAAGTCAAAACGTCAATCGCGCAAGCGAAATTACGCCGAAATTCTATTGAGGTGAAAGACGAGACTTTCCCGGTATTGCCTTGACTATAATTCGCATCGCTCGTGCGTTAAAAGTTCCTATGACCCGCTAGACCCATTAGGAGCGTTCTTTTCTCTCGGTCGGTGGGATCCGCGTGCCCTATAGGACCCTCGCCCGGGGCTGTCCACCCTGGGAGGTCGAAATACAGGTGGAATACGAGGGGCTTATAGACGTAGTGACGGAACCCGGCTGATCCGGGATCTAGAGTAGTTGCGAAAAAGAAGGGCGAACCCCTTTTCCAACCAAATAGAAATTAATAAAAGACAACTGTTTTAAGTAAAGCGGAAGATTCTTAATTTGCATATTGCTTGAGCCTTGACTAAACACCTACCCGAGTCTAAACCTCTCCTATCCCTTTCCCTTGGCGAGAAAGAAGTGGGTGAGAACAGGGTCGGCGACTTGTTAGCGCGGGAATTCTCGGAGCGGTTCGCGAGAATCCTCGGTTTTGTCGGTCCGAGAGAGTCGAGAATGGCCGATTTGACGGAGAACGATGCTTGGTTTGGGTAACCGAGATGACTAGGGAAGAAGAGCTATCCTTAGCCTTGAAAATAGTCGTAAGGCCCATGAGAACAGCAGACCATGCTCATTGATGCGCTCCGCCGTCATGGGGTCCAGATAGTGGTAGAGCCCAGCGGTTCCCTGGTTATGGTAGAAGATGAGACTCCGAAGTAACCATCTCGGCTCCCTAGCCTATAACCAATGCCTCCTCCATCACATATGATCCATTGCCAAAGCTGTCCCTTTTCGGTCCTTCCCAATGTCTCAAGCCATAGGGGTCCGACACCCTCTCCTCCTCGAGATAAGACCCAGCTTTGTTCCCTACCAACGAGAGAACAAACGCTACGGCTATTCCATGCTTAGCGGCCTCTGCATTACCCCATGGGACTCTTTCCTTCCCCTCGGCACAGGCCAAATTTCCCTACCTTGGAATTCCGGTACCGGCCTGACCTTTCTAACTTTGTCAACGCACGTGAATTTGCCTATCTCCCAGGACGGCGGCGGTGAAGAGTCGATCGGAAATGAGAACGAGGAACGGGTGGATTCTGATGATGACGACGGTTCGGTAGAAGGAATGAACTTGGAGTCGACCGAAGTAAAACACAGGAAGGCAAGATGAAGTAGAAAACCATAGACCTGGAATAGGAGATGGAATCACTTCAAAGTGTATCATAGCTTTGTGTGAAGGTTCGAAAGAGGAAAAGGATGAGGCGGCGTATGAATTCTACATCCTAGAATTCAATACCCCTACAAAGACTTGGTCGGTGAATGGAGGAACTTGATTGAAGCTTTAGCTGAAAGAGGGAAGTGGGCTCCGCCCGCCGATCTAGAACATGTAAGCGTCATTGAAGCTAAACCCCCGTCGGGAAGAGTAGACTCCATTGCGGTCTTTGAGAATCACCCACGAGACCTTGTACGAAGAAGAGTGTATGGATGCCACTGGAAAGAGTCCTAAAGTTTGAAGCGACCCGGTCCCCTTTATATCCTATGATGACAACGATGTTTTCTTGGTAATTCCCAAGTCGAGAGGAAGAATCCAAGATACCTCTTATATGGCGTCAAGTATCCCGACTGCTTTTGCCCTCATTGGTCATCGAGTCAAGATGAGAGTTCTCACGAGAGTTCTTGTAGTGATGCGAGGAAGACACGGTCGAAGTGCCGGAAGGAACAGTAGAGGAGTGGTTAGCCCGAAGCCGAAAAGCCCGAGAAAACCTTCCCGACGGTAAAGAACGAGGAACCCGCCATGAGGTTTGACCCCGCGAAATCCTTCTCGATGATGGAATTTCCCACTTGAGAAAATGCTTGGCCAATGTCAAAGATGCCGTCGAGAAAACTAACCCCTAGAGAAAGGAGGGACATGCTTGGCGGTGATGAGGAATGTGATCCCACTCTGTTGAAAAAGTTGCTAGGTCCAGGATGAGGAAGCCATTCACCGGACTCAAACTACTGAAGGTGATAATTCCTGTTGCATGCGACCTTGAAAAGCTTGAGCGAGGCTGTGAAGGCTTTAAATGAGGAAGGTGAAGTTGAAACCAGGCCATTGTTGAGCCAATTAAAGTCGAGAACTCGAAAAAGTCGAAAGCCGGTAACACGGAATCGAGATTCGGGAAGCCGCCTATGCCTCCGGTAGTGCGGTTAATCGGATTAATCGACGAGTTGGCCATACGCCGGCAAGAGCCCGCCTCTCACTTTGAAAGAGGCGCGAGAATCCTCCGGTAGGAATGATGATCCGAGAGAAATCTAAATGTCTATGTGATGACTCGGTCCGGACGGATGAGTGTTGAACGGCCTAAGGGTGATAAAAGAAATGCCGTCTACGAGCCGAAAACGAGACAAAAGACCCTATAAGCCGAAGCGAAAAGCCGGACTCGACAAGGAGGATCCGGTCTTGACTCGGTTGAAGTGTACTCGAGGCCAATATCTCCTTGTGGTCCTTGTTAACCTCTTCATACCCTCATAAGTGAAGCTAGAAGAAAGTTTGGCCAAGACCATGGTGCCCATAGATGTCACCCCAGATGAGGCCGTCCAGATGATTGGAAGTATCCACTACGGAAACATCATTACCTTCACCGACTTGGACCTGCCAAAGTATGGGGCTCGTCATAACGAACCCCTTTACATCACGATCCGGTTGGAAGAACGTCGGTTGCCACGGGTATTAGTTGATGGAGGGTCCGCAATGAACGTCTGCCCGGCAAAAATGATGGACTTATTGGATTTGAAGCCAACGGATTTGAAGCCTTCTAGTCGAGACTATTAAGGCCTACGACTCCTTTGCACGATCGGTTTTGGGGATTGCTACTGTCAAGTTGTGGTTCGGAAATAAGGTCATGGATGTTGACTTCCAAGTAATTGACATTCCGATCTCGTTTACTGCTCTTCTGTGACGCCCTTGGATTCACCAGATAAATGGGGTAGCCTCTACTTTGCACCAGTGCGTCAAAGTTCAATCTAGCGATGGTACTATCACCACTATTTACGGAGATAGTGTCACGGTGGAAGGAACCGGCAACTTGGAGGTATCCCGATATTGGAAATTAAGCATGATGATGAAGGGTTTGCCTTGGACCGGATTCTCTGTAGCTTCTTCCAAAGCCCAAGGGTGTTGTACTGACCTCACTACTACCTCAGATAAAATTCCTCTGTCCATGAGAATGATGAGAAAAATGGGTTATCTTAGGGGCTTGGATTGGGCAAAAAAGCTGCGAGGTCGCAATACCATCATTGATGTAAAGGAGCAGACTACCGAGATATGGCTTGGGATACAAGCCGAACTCTCGGGATGGCGAGAAAAGCTAAAGGCACGGTTCCGGGAATACAAAGTGAAGGGGTCGGCTCTATCCCTACAGTTTATCCACGACCCATTACTTCACAAGGGCGGGACACAATATAGTGAGAGCGATCACCGAGATCTCCTTGAAGAAAACCCTTACGGAAAACCTTGAGAAAGTTAGGGAAAACCGGCAAATCTGTTCGAAGGATGTTCCTTGACTTGCCGAGACATTCACAGGGCTACCACTACCGTTCGAGCAGTATGTCTTCAAAGAAAATTCGGACGGTGTCAAGAGTCGGCATCAGGGGTAATGGACCTCTCCGCCTTTGAGTTAGCTCTTAGAAGATCGGCCGGATAGAAGTGCCCGGTAGTGAAGACGGTGAGTGGGGCTTGCGAAGTTGTTTGATGAAGAAGCACGGATCCCAGTTTGATCGACTTGGCTCGAGATGATGAGGTAGTTGCCGTAATTGGAGATGGTGGTGAAGATCCTTTTGATCCCCGCACTTTGGTGACTAAGACGAGATGCCGTTGAAGAATTGGGAGACATTCTACGGACCGATAGCCGGCCGACAACAAATGATCATGGAGCTTGGATTGGTACCACGTCCTTCTCGGCCAGTCGTGTCAAACACCACTGTTGTCCATACGGTTGAGTCGGGAATCTTTGAATTCCGAGTCCTGCGAGTCATCCGAAGGCCTCACGCTGAGGATTATGAATATGTAATCGATGTCATCTTTCCTCTTGCTTTGAATGAAATGACGGATCTTTACGATTATCCCCTTATTGCCAACTTAACAAATGATAAATTAACTCAAAACTTAACAACAGATTAATAATGAATCATTTGAACAAGATGCAAACACACTAAACGAACAATACATTAAAGAAATCTTTAAGCGAGTTACGAGAAAAGAGGAAAACCGGGCCCCAGGCTGAGGAGGTTTTGACAAGTGTTAACTTGGGTGCTTGTCGAGGAACCTAAAGAGACACGGATTGGAAGCTTCTTCCGGGGTTGAACGGGACGGCTGGTTAATGCACTCGAGAGAATACATGGACGTCTTTGCGTGGTCGTACAAGGATATGCCGGGGCTAGACGGTTCAATAGTGGAGCACGAGAATCCCTCTAGCACCGGATGCTAAGCCGGTAAAGCGAAAGCGAGGAAAATCAAGCCGAGTGGTCTCTACGGGTCAAAGAAGAAATTGAGAAGCTACGCGGGTAGGATTCATCAGTCATCGAATATCCGACATGGTTGTCCAATATTGTGACCGTCACCAAGGCCGATGGGAAGGTGCGGCTGTTGTGTAGATTTCAGGGATACGAACAAGGCCGGCCCAAAGACGATTACCCCTTGCCAAACATAGACATCCTGGTGGACTCCACTTTGCCAACTACGAAGTCAAATCCTTCGTTGATGGCTTTGCGAGCTACAACCGGATCAAGATGGCCGAAGAAGACCAGAAAAGACTGGCCTTCACCACACCGTGGGGAACTTGCTTGCTATACGGTAATGCCATTTGGGCTCAAGAACGCCGGGGCTACTTATCGAAAGGGCGGCGACCGCGCTTTTTCATGACATGATCCACAAGGAGATTGAGGTCTACGTAGACGACATGATAATCCACTCAAGGCGAGGATGGGCGGCACTTTGTTGACTGCGAAAGTTCTTTGAAAGGCGAGACAACATTCCATGAGACTAAACCTGCTAAATGCACCTTCGGAGTGACAAGGGGAAAAGTGCTTGGGTATATGGTCACGGAGCGAGGTATCGAAGTCGACCCCAGAAAAGATCAAAGCCATTATGGACATGAGGCCACCTCAAACCCGGACGGAAGTCAAAGCTTTATGGGCAAAGCTGCGGTACATCGGCCGTTTCGTCAACCGAGTTGACCACTATGTGCGAGCCCATCTTCAAGCTCATGAAGAAGAATGTAGATACGAGTGGACCGAAGAATGCCCGGGATGCCTTTGACCGAGATCAAAGCATACTTAGTACATCCTCGATCTTATGCCCCCACATGAGACGAAACCTCTTACGCTCTATCTCATTTGTCAACGATACGGCGGTTGGGGCTATGCTTGCTCGGGAGAAGAAAGACTCTCGGGTAGAAAATGCCATTTACTTTGTCGGTAGGAAGCTACGGGGAAGTGAGCTCAATTACTCGGCATGTGAAAAGACTTGTGCGGGAGGCGAAAGTGCAGGTGAGTCGGCAAGTTGAAGCATTATATGCAAGCCCACCACTGTGAATTTGGTCTCAAAAATGGACCCCATCAAGTACATCTTTGATAAACCTTCCCTTTCGATGCGTCTAGCAAAGTGGTCCTTCTTCTTAGCTGAGTACGACATCAACTACGTGACCAGAAAGGCCATCAAGGGTCAAGCATTGTCAGACCATCTGGCGAACTTCCCCGATAATGAGGACCGCGGGCACGAACCCCAATTCCCGGATGAAGGGATCTTCGCGGTCGAGCACTGAAAGCCGATGGCGGCTATTCTTTGATGGAGCTGCTAACAAAAGAGGAAATGGCGTAGGGATGCTCTTGGTCGATCCGAAAGATGAGCACGCTCCCGTAGCCCTTAAGTTGAACTTCCTGCCACGAACAATGTTGCCGAGTACGGCTTTGCATTCTTTGGTTTAGAAAGGCCCTAGAGAGGAATGTCAAGGAGCTCGAAGTTTATGGAGACTCAGCCACGATCATCAACCAGGTCTCCAACAAATGGAAGAGGCTGTGGACCACTAATCTTGACGGTATCATGCCCATATGGAGGAGTTGACTGGACGGTTCGGAGAAGTGACTTTCCACTACTTGCCAAGGCAAAAGAACAGATTCGCAGATGCCCTAGCTACTCTAGCCTCACTGGTAGAGATCCCCGAGGGAAAAGCCATAAAACCCTTCGAGTGGGTAGAAGAGAAGCCCCGGCCTTACATTTGTGAAGTAGACTTGGGACTGAGCCTATCAAGGAACCACAGTACAATCAAATTTACCGGTTCCTCAAAGATGGAGAGTCGGCTTTCGAGACGAAGAAGGTAGACCAAAGAAGGTGTCAAAGCCAAGAGCTTGCAAGCCACGAAAAGGTTGGCCTCCCATTATGTCATTCTAGGAGGCAACCTGCAAGAAGCGGTACCAAGGACCACTCCTCTTATGCGTCACTCAAGAAAGGGCCAAAGAGTTGATGACTGAAGTCCACAATGGTCCCTGCGGTCCTCATATGAATGCTAGAGCCACGATGCAAGTGATCCTCGAGAATGGGTTACTCTTGGATTTCAGCATGGAGACAGGTGTCCGGCATGTCCGAGCGTGCGACAAATGCCAACGGTTTGCTGACCTCAACCATCTCCCGCCTCATGACACATGTCTTTGCATGACGACTCCTTGGCCGTTTGCAACTTGGGGTATTGACGTGATAGGGAAGATAGCCCGGCGGGAAACAATGGGCATGAATTTGTGTTAGTAGCCGTCATTACTTCACCAGTGGGTAGAGGCCAAGTCTACAAGGTCCTCGCTTCCAAGAAGGTGGCCGGTTTATCAAGGAAAACATAATGTGTAGATATGGGGTGCCCCAGCGAGATCATTTCGATAATGGGTCGCACTTTGAAGGAAGGCTGCGATAAGGTTCTTTGTCGAGAATTCAGAATCACTCGCCACAAGTCATCCCAGCATACGAGACCTCGAGACTAACGGAGCCGTGGAAGGCTGCTAATAAGACGCTCGAACGGATCATCCAGGAAAATGGCCACCCGTGGTCGTGAGCCCGGCCCGAAAAGCTGCACCTAGCACTCTGCGGGGCTACGGGACGTCTGTCGGAAACTGGCCACAGGAGAAACTCCTTTTGCCCTAACCTACGGGATGGAAGCGGTGTTACCGGTGGAGTTGGAAATCCCGTCATTAAGGGTCCTCTACCGGAAAACAGTGTCAACGAAGTAGAATGGCGCTACGTGGCTAGAGCATGATGAGTTGGCCACTGCTCGATGAAAGAAGGACTAAAGGCCATGGAACACACCCGAGCCTACCGAGGCGAATGGCGAGCATTTGACAAAAGGTCAAGGCCGGGGACATCAAAGAGGGTGACTTAGTGTTGAAAGTGAAGCCCCCTACCGAGAGACAACCCCTGGGAAAATGGGAACCCGTTTGGATCTGGCCCAGTATGTGGTGCGTAGAAGATACTACTCGGGAGGAGCCATGAAACTTGCGGACACTGGATGGCAATCCCTCTTTATCCACCCGGTCAATTCGGTGATAAAGCTCGAAGGTACTATGTCTAAAATATATAT